>JAIUZE010023062.1:0-16649 GCA_022085475.1 Heliosperma pusillum
CATGTTGTATTTGATGAAGATAATGTGCCTGAGCAAGTTGAACAGAATGAAGAGGAAGACATGAATGATCCAGACTTTCGCCTCTCCAGAGATGACGTGCCAGAAAATAATGAAGAAGTTATTGAAGGAATCAATGATGAACTTGATAAATCCGCAAATGACCTTGAACAGAGAACTGAGACAATTGTTGATGATACGAATGTCTCTTCTCGAAACAAGGAAAATGAAACTGAAGTTATAGCTGATGATGCTATAACTTTGAACCAGAACCAAGATGATGTAACTGAAGTTGTACCAACTTCAGCTATAACCCCAGAGTCCAACTCAGGGGGAACCAATCTTGATTCTGAATCAATTGAGGAAAATGAGAGTTCATCAGATGATGATGAGCCTAGGAACTCTAAGAAATGGAAATATAAGAGTTCTCACCCTATGGATTCGATCCTAGGGAGTTTGAATAAAGGAGTTCAAACGAGACGAACATTAAATAACTTTTGTTCATTCTATTCCTTTCTGTCTACCATAGAGCCTACCAACATCAAGGAAGCTCTTGCAGAATCCGACTGGATTGTGGCTATGCAAGAGGAGCTTCAACAGTTCGAACGAAATAAAGTATGGCACCTTGTGCCACGACCTCCAAATCGAACTGTGATTGGTACTCGATGGGTATTTAGAAATAAATTGGATGATTCAGGAGTTATAGTTCGTAACAAGGCTCGATTGGTCGTTCAAGGTTATAATCAACAAGAAGGGATTGATTATGACGAGACATTCGCTCCCGTAGCAAGACTTGAAGCTATCCGCTTGCTCATCGCCTTCGCAGCTCATAAAGGAATGAAATTATTCCAAATGGATGTTAAGACTGCATTTCTTAACGGTTATTTGGAAGAAGAGGTTTTTGTTGAACAACCTCCTGGATTTTTGAATAGCAAGTTTCAAAACCATGTTTTTAACCTCGATAAAGCTTTATATGGTTTGAAACAAGCGCCAAGAGCTTGGTACGACAGATTATCTAAATTTTTATTGCAAAACAATTTTAAAAGAGGATCTGTCGACAAAACCCTATTTCTAAAATCCGAGGGTTCTGATTTACTTGTTGCTCAAATCTATGTAGACGATATTATTTTTGGTTCTACTAACAATAAATTGTGCAAGTATTTTTCAGATCTTATGACCTCTGAATTTGAAATGAGCATGATGGGAGAATTAAAATTCTTCCTAGGATTGCAGATTCAACAAACCAAAGAAGGCATAAAGATTCACCAACCAAAATATGTCAAGGAGCTAATCAGAAAATTTGGTATGGAGAACGCTCATCCAATGGACACGCCTATGGTAACTGACAAAAAGTTAACCTTAGACGAAAATGGTAAGTCCGTAGATGAGACTACATATCGAGGTATGATTGGTTCTTTATTATATTTAACTGCAAGTAGACCTGACATTATGTTCAGCGTATGTGTCTGTGCTAGATTTCAATCATGTCCTAAGGAATCACATCTGATTGCAGTTAAACGCATCTTGAGATATTTAATTGGTACATCTAATTTATATTTATGGTATCCACTTGAGTGCAATTTCGATCTAGTAGGATATTCAGACGCAGATTATGCGGGATGTTCGTTAGATAGAAAAAGTACCTCTGGATTTGCTACGTTTGTTGGACCTTGCATAATAACGTGGGGCTAAAAGAAGCAAAATTCGGTTGCGTTATCCACTGCAGAAGCCGAATATATCGCTGCAGGACTGGTATGTTCTCAACTACTTTGGTTAAAGCAACAACTATGTGATTATGGTGTTAATGTTGGTTGTATGCCTGTTTTCTTTGATAATACGAGTGCTATTGTTATTTCTAAGAACCCAGCTCAGCATTCTCGTACTAAGCATATAGACATTAGACATCATTTTTTGCGTGACCATGTAGAAAAGGGCAACATTAAACTCGAATTTTGTAGTACTGATGTTCAATGGGCTGACCTTTTAACAAAGGCGTTAGCGAGAAGACGTTTTGAGATTTTGCGGTTGGAAATTGGTTTAATCGGTAGCAATTAAATTCATCTTATTTATTTTGTGAACCTGCGTGACTGGCTAGATCAAGACGAGATTATATGACTGTGTCCGCATATTTCATTGCTAGTATATTTGTGTTTAATATAATATATTTTACGTAAGTATCTTGCATATTTAGTGTTTTATGGAAATTGAATTATGAACCACTTATTTGCCAAAAACCTATCTTATTCACTTTCCAAAATTGAGCCAAATTCTACCCATGTATCCTATACTAGCCGAAATTCTTAAATAAAATAACCCTTCCACATCTTCTTTACCAAAACTCTATCCTTACCATATCCTAACAAAAATAACCACCCAATATCCTTTTTCTACCCAAATTCAAATTAAAAAAAAAAAAAAAAAAAAGGAAAATAGGGGATTGGGGCCGGCACACCATGTGCCCAAGTACAAAAGTCACCCTAATTCTTACACAATCATAATTACCCTTCTCCACCTATTACTTTTACCACTTCAATACTCAACCAACTTTTACTATCTTCCTCATCAATCTCACGGCACCCACAACAACACACAATACCCAAACCTTCAACCTTCAACAATGGCTTCCACTAGATCAAAACTTGCCAAAAACCCAAATCCTAAAACCCCCAAGCCAAGCATGCCTAAAAATACCTCTTCTCCTACCACACAACAATCACCCAACCCAAACCAAACCGAGTCGGGTGCGGGTCTCGAGGGTACTAAGAGAAGACGGTTAAACAAAGGCAAAGGTAGACTCCAAGAAGAAGCTTCAACCGAAACCACGGACGCGGTTCCCGATGCACCACGGGTCACATTACGTGATTTTTCTCCTCAAGAAACATCTTCGGGGATTGATAAACTCCGTCTTACAAAAGACGAAAGAAAACTTGTGAACCGGGTTGCTCAATATGGAATACACGGTGGTCGGTATTATCCTAAGGCTTGGTGTGACAAGTATAGGGCTTTGGGATTCTTTTCGGATTTTCTGAATTTCCAAGAATGGGAATCGGTGGCTGAGTTTTCGGGTCCGGTGTATCCGATTGAGGTAATTCAATTCTTTTCCTCTGTTTCTTTAGACAATGGAGTCTTGCATGCCGTCATAAATGGCCGTTCAGTTTCAATTTCCGTGACGGACTTTTGTACTCTGTTTTCGGTTCCTGATGATGGAATCAAAATCAATCCGAGTACGTCATGGGAGGAACTGACGGACATTGCTAAGTTGGAAGTTAAGAAGTATTTTGATGTTGGGGCGTCGTTGTCGAGTTGTGTGTTGGCGGGTAGTGTGTCTCCTAAACTGAAATTTTTGCTGAATTTTTTATGGAATACCGTGATTCCGCGACGGGGCGGACGTGACAAAATTGCATGCTATGAGATGTTGGTAGTTAAGCATTGGTTGGAAGGAAACCGGGTTAATTTACCTTCTCTTGTTTTTAATCGTATTTCACAAACCGCTTTCTCGGTGACCGAAGACAAATTTTACTCTACTCTTGACTTGCCGTATGGCATGTGGTTGTCTCGGCTCTTTGAGTCAAAGGGAGTTGTTAATATGCAAAATTATGGGGTCGCGGTAAAGGATGAGATGTGTGATACGTTCTTGAAATTTATGAAGCTTGATGCTAATGGTCCGGAGTTGTTATTTTTGGTCAAAGGAGGTTCGGTTGGATTGTCTTCGGGTGGGGCTGATTGTTCTGTGATTGAATCCAAATTGGATATGTTCATTGGTAGTATTATGGAGCGCTTGGATGCGCAGGATAAGAAAATTGAGACGGTTTTGGACACGGTTGTTCAAGCCGTGGCCGTGGGTTCTTTGGGCTCAACCCGTGACCAAGGTGGGTCGGGTGTGAGTCATAAGATGAGGACATGGATGGATGGTGTGGATGATCGCCTTGCTAAGTTGGAACGAAATATTATTGATTGTAAGCAAGAGGCGTATAGGCAAAGGGATAGGATGACTTTCTTGGTGAGCCAAGGCGGGTCGTTGGTTAAGAGCGGGACGGAGATGCGTAAGGGAATGAGTACTATATACGATGCGACGGAGGCTCTTTCGCTAAAAGTCCGGAACTTTGATGTTTGCCTCACCGCTCAAGCTTCTCATGTGTCTAATTGCCTTGACCGTCTTTCCACTCTTGAGTACCGCACTAGGCCCGGTTATGTCGATCCTAACAAAATCCGTCAACCCAAAATGCCTTGATTTTTCTATCCTTGGTTGTTTTCACTCTTAAACTACTAATCCTATTCGGCCCATTTAGCTTATTTTGACATTGTCTATTCGGCCCAATGGCAACTAACACTATATTTTGTGGTTTGTAGTTTAATCAACATTTTGCACTTTATTTTGCTTGATATATATCGTCTTATATTGCGTATTTTGCATATCTATTTCTTGCCTTGACATGTGTTAGTCTAGTCGTTTCATGTCTTTGTTCTTGTCTTTTCAATGATGCCAAGAGGGGGAAGAAATGATATGATTTGAGTCTTTGCTTAAGCTTGCTCCTTGTCAAGACTCGTTATCTCTTAAATTCTCTCAAGCTAGAACTTTGGCTAAGTTGTTTTGTTCTTGCGATCAAAGTTGCTATAACTTTGGAGTGCTTTGTTGAGGGGGAACCATACTTAGTCACATTGTTAAGAGGAAATCATATGAGACTTGTCATCATCAAAAAGGGGGAATTTGTTGGACCAATTTTATAGTTTTGATAATGACATGTGTTTACGTGATAATATGTTTTACTCGATATATCATATGCGTGTAATTGTGTGCTTTAGTCTTATTATAGCTAGCAACAATTATGAGAAGAAAGATCCAAGTTAGGCATAACTTTGATAAAGTCTGTGAGACAAAGTTATACCAACTTCAGGAATAACTTTGGAAGTGAACTTGGAAGTTATAGCTAACCAGGCATAACTTTAAGGAAAATCGCTTCAAACAAGATCTACATAAATCTACACAAGACTCGAGATGGAGGGTCTTTGTGATCAAGATGAAGAGATGATCCGTAGACTGAAGATCTTTGTGAAGATTAGATAGTATAGGTCGTCATTCGGTAACTATTCCATTCGAGAGATTTTATGTTCAAAGTTATAGCTTTAGCCTATGACTTTGGATGATAAATTATTGATGCATGATTTTGGAAATAAAATGTTTTTGAAATGTTTTCAAAAGTGAAAGAGTATTTTTTATAATTATCAAAAGTTTTATTAGAGAATATATTTATGAGATTCTATTGGTTAGTAATACAATTTATGGGTTGTCATGCTACCTAGGGTTTCTAATATTTCAAAAAAAAAAAAAAAAAAAAAAAAAAACTATCTATCTCAATTTGTTGTTAACCTAATTAGCCCACCTAGTGTTTGAGCCATCTAGGGTTTCGTGGAAACCTAGTATTGTGCCACCTAGGGTTGCGTGCCTCCTAGGGGTTCGTGAGCTAGAGGATTTCGGCCAACCTAGGTTGTTTCCTTAGTTTACCTAATCTAGGATTCTACTATATCTTTACAACAATATTTTGAGATATTAAGATAAATATATTTCCATAAGATAAACCAAATAATATTTTGAGATAAAGATATTTCTAAAAGATAAGCAAATATTATTTTATGGTAAGATAAATATCTTTATTAAATATTATACTAGGGTTTTAGATCTACCATGATTCTACTACTATAAATACTCCTTCACATACAAATTGCAATTTACACGACATACACGAATTCACACGGCACATCTATTATTTGTATTGATTTTCCAAAATCGTTTTAAAGCAAACCTTTGAGCAAATATTTATTATTTTTAGAGTTTTTTTTTAAAAGAGTCGTGCATCAATTATTATCAATCGCTTGAGTGAAATACGTTATTGGATCATAGTACATCATTATAAGCTTACAATTCTTTAACGGGAATTTGTGTGAGTTATATTGTACTTTCTTATTAGCGTAAGATAGTATAGAGTATTTAGCGATACTCACCTTGAGTTATAATCATAGTGTTGATTATACGAGTGGGTTGGTAATTTTTGTAATCCGTAGAAAGGTACTAAAAATTATTAATCGAGAATAGTGGACGTAGGTTTCAACGTGTGAAACTGAACCACTTCAAAATCGTGTGCCTCTCTCTTATCTCTTTACTTTTCGTTATTTCGTTATTTATGCTTACTTTGATTAATTGATTAGTTGATTTTAATTCATAAGATCAAATAATTAATTACATATCATATAATTCGAAAAAGTGGGGCTAGTTTTTAATACTCAATTCACCCCCCCCTCTTTCGTATTCGATCAATAGACTCTACAGTTAGCTAATAAGAAAAACTACCTCTCAGGAGAGTAGGGATAAATGAACATGATACAAGGAACATTAGGAAGCGTCATTAAAGACTACGATAAGATGAAAAAGGCGAAGGCGAAAAAGGAAAACGAGGTTGAGGAAGAGACAAAGCAGATAGTAGAGTTATGAAGATATCTGAGTAAGAAAGAAAGTACGAGCTTGTAATTTCTTAAAGATCAATCTTGAAAAAAACATTCAAGAATGGAAATGAAAAGGCATGATGGCAGGAGTAAAGGTTTAAGGTTTAATCCAGAAAATTTCTCCTTTCAAACTTAAGGCGATAGTAAAACAACTTAATTATTCCTTTACAAAGGCCACTTACAAGGGACCATCATACCACGTACAATCATCAAAGTAAGGTACACCTAGATTTGATAAATCGACTACAACCCAATTCATCCACCCTTTCATATCATACGGATTCCCAATTGCGGAATTGTAACTCAAGTATAATAACATTCCTTTAGCTCAAATATTCAACACAACCTCAAAGGTTTCTTTAATTGAAGGACTAACAAATACTCTCTTATACTCGGTCATTTTCAAGTCTATAGCCCACGAGTTCATTATTATCAAAGTACAACATCAAGCCAAACATCATCATTAACATCCCAAGGTATTTCCATCATAACTCACATCATAATCCTCAAGTAATATGGTTCAACTTACCGAAACCTTACTACTTCAAACGAGTCTCCGATACCATAAGATAAGATCATATCTTTAAATCCAAGGACTATAGCCAAATGCTTTTCCACCAAGCCTATACTCACAACATACAATAGGAAGCCATGCACAAGAAGTCGCTTAACCTCAAAAGTATTTCGCACCTCAAGATATCATTTAAAGCTTCTCATTTACACCACTTAGACATATCATAAGCATGGTATTCAAAACAATACTACACTTTTAAGTCCAAAAGATTAAATTATTAATGAGTTAAGAAATCCTAGCCAACTCATTCAACTTACACCATCGAATATCATGAACTATTTACATACAAGTCATGACAAGCATTTATACACTAAAATCATCAAACATATTTTACCATAATTTCCTCAAGGATACCAACTCTCACCACCATAGGGTGAAATTAGATCTATACCATTTTCCTCAAATCACAAATTCATTCTAACAAACACTAATAGTCCACAAAGTCTAAAATTCTTCCAACCAAGTACAATATGCCACAAACAATGGGTATGGCATCCACAAAACAGGTTACAAGAGGAAGGTAAGGATACCAATGGTAAGATGGAGGAACTTCAAGAGTAATTTACAAGAGGCAACAAGTTGGAAGAGAAGAAAAACCTAGATAGAAAGAGAGAGCAGTAATACAATAAGACGAGAGAATCAATAGATGAGGAAGAAATACACTTCAATTAGGCTTGTAAATCTTCAAACCTTCGGTAGAGAATACTGCTCCTAGGTAACACAATGATCCAGCTCAAAACGGTAGAGACAAACAAACATAACATCACTCAACACAATCAACAAACAAGTTAGAACCTAACAAACATCAAGTACACCAAAGACTACCACCTTAGGTCCTTAAGTCTACCCATCTCTCATTTATTAATTTATTAATTCAAGACCCGGCTATCAAATGTTGTGTACTTGCGAGGTGGTGTTATTTGCATGTAGCGTATCGCTTGTTATGAGGCTTGTGCTCTTTTCTGCCTCTTTCGTGAATTGATCTACCGAATTTGGGGTACTCGGCATCTATGATTGACCGAGTCTTGGATGCAAAACGTTTATCGCATGTCGAATCGGAAAATGTGATTCCGAGAATCTGGCGAGGTTAAGATTAGGAGCCGTTTTATTATCGTTCCTACCAGGAGGAAATTAGTCCACATATACGAAATGTGATCGTGTATGCGTTCAGGGAAATGTTTATCTCGTGGATGCCTGTTAATCATACTTGCCATGTACACGGTGCTAGTGCATATCATTTACCGTGAGAGATGTCGTCTTCGTGTCGTCGTTCTTGAATGCGTGATTTCATGACTTATTATTCATGGTCATTGCATGATTGGGCATCGTCTATGTATTGGTATGTTTGAATGGATGATAATATGATGGGTTTATTGTGATCATCGCATGACTTGTCATGGTTGTTTGTCGAGTCTCAATCTTATCAAACTTATACCGCTAACGGTGATATGCAAGCCCTAGTGAGCGTATTCGGTTGCCTAAGAGTGTCTTCCCCGAGTCTTTGTATAACATGATGGATTCGGACTTGTACTTCTTATGCTCTTATCTTTAAATATTGAATTTCCTATCTATCCCGATCGTATCTCACATGTATATCTATATGTATGCATGCTTTACTTTTGTATTTCCTTTTATGTACGTTTAATGTGATATGGCTGGGAGAACCCGGAGTTACTCCCCACTGACTGTGGCGTTCATGTTTTTCATGGATGAACAGGTTGCTTGCATGGATGGCTTTTTGCTTGACATTTTGGGTTCGGGTGTGAGCTAGCGGGCGTTGTCCTTGGATTAAAACATCTCTAGACGATTTTAGCTTGTTTGCTAAACACTTGTTCTTTGCTAATATTTTGAGAGACTCCGTCTCTTTGTTATATTCCGTACTTAGTTTGTAATGTTTTGACACTCCTCGTATTTTTCTATCTTGCATGTATAAAAGTTTTTAAAATACCGTATTTCCGCAAATTAATTCACATGCTTGTATGTTTTATATTTCAGCATTCGCGAGGGTTGTCACACTCAGCCGGGTAGCCGACAGCCGGTCCCTTTGACCGGCTGGGACACGCTGTATATTCATTGTTTTTAATATGTTACATTGGTTCCAGCCGGGTAGCCGGCAGCCGGTCCACCTGACCGGCTGGCACACGCTGGTTTTCTTCCTTCTATTCTTCCTTATGTTTTCATTTATAATAGTTCGCATGGTTCGTTTATCGTATAAATTTACGTAATGACTTTAAATATTCATGTTTAGAATATATGATATTCCATTCGCTTGTATCGCATGTTTTTCTGACGGTTTTTGATATATCCCACTTTAAGTCGGTTTTACATATGTTATGGTTTGAGCACTAATTGTTATGTGCTATGAACTCTCATTCCCCCGGCTACCTCCTCGCTCGTAAAGGTAGAATGTCGGAACGAGGAGTGTATCCTTACTGCTTAATTGCATATGTTAGTTGGCATATGACGACGTTGTTGGGAGGCGAACGCTTTGCATTGATCGACCCGGCCGTCAAATGTTGTATACTTGCGAGGTGGTGTCATTGCATGTAGCGTACCGCTTGTTATGATGCTTGTGCTCTGTTCCGCCTCTTTCGTGAAGGTTGGCCGAATTTGGGGTACTCGGCTTCTATGTTTGACCGAGTCTTGGATGCGAAATGTTTATCGCATGTCGAATCGGAAAATGTTATTTCGAGAGTCTGGCCAGGTTTAGACTAGGACCGTATTATTATCGTCGTTCTACCAGGAGGAAATTAGTCTACATATACGAAATGTTAATTGTGTATGCGTTCAGGGAAATGTTTATCCCGTGGATGCGATTTTAATCATACTTGCCATGTACACGGTGCTAGTGCGTGTCATTTACCGTTAGAGATGTGGTCAACGTATTCGTACGTTTGGATGGATGATTATATGATTGGTTATTTGTGATCTTTGGATGACTTTACATGGTTTGGTTGTCGAGTCTCAATCTTATCAAGCTTATGCCGCTAACGGTGAGATGCAAGCCCTAGTGAGTGTATGGTTGCCTAAGAGTGTCTTCCCCGAGTCTATCTATAATATGATGGTTACGGTTTTGCACTTCATGCACCTATATCTTTATATATTGAATTGCCTATTTATGTTTCTCGTATTTCACATGTATATTTATATATGCATGCTTCTACTTTCGTATTTTCGTTTAAGTATGTTATTTGTGATATGGCTGGGAGAACCCGGAGTTACTCCCCACTGACTGTGGCGTTCATGTTTTTCATGGATGAACAGGTTGCTTGCTTGGATGGATTTTGCTTGTTGTATTTTGGGTTCGGGTGTGAGCTAGCGGGCGTTGGCCTCGACGATTCACCCCTAGACGATGTTTAGCTAGTTGCTAATAACTTTGATAATTGATAACATTTTGAGAGACTACGTCTCTTGTAGTATATTATACTTTGGTTTGTAATTATTGACATTCGTCGTACTTTTCTATTTGCATGTAAAAAGTTTTAAAAACACCGTATTTTCCGCTATATAAAATCACATGCTTGTTATGTTTTATTTCCGCATTTGCGAGGGTTGTCACACCTTTCGTATGATACCATGCCAAAATTAGGAGAAAGGAGTAGTGTTAAATGATTTTTATTTCCCTAAATTATTCCTTTTTTCCAAGAGCGTCCACCCTTGCCGGTTTTCACTTTTTTTATCTCATGCTAACTCTCGTGGGATGCATCTCGTTACTTCATGCTAACCTGATGGTTTAAAATAACCAAGCTCCTCGTTCTCATGGACAACAGCTCGTGTGTAAGCTTTTTTCGAGATGATCAATTATTAAGCAATGGTCTACGTCCTTTAGTCCACCATTGACCATTTATACAGCAGAGAAGCTAATTGTGCAGCTAACTGGCTCGCTAATGAAGGAATTGAATCAATACCGCATGTCTCAGTCCTAGATCAACCTCCTCATAATTTATGTACTATTCTTATGGAGCATATTTTAGGAGTTTCCTTTCTTCATATTAATTCTAGTTTAGTATCGGGGTTCGCCACTCATTTGTACAAAAAAAACTAGTTAATCATTAAATTATTTAATTTAAGAATCTCCTTTATATAAAAGGAGAGTTTTTTAAACTCTTTTACTTTGGCTCCTTAATTTAAGGGGCTTCTAACTTTCTAAGTGGGGCATCATTATTTTTAAGAGATTAATTCAATTTTTTAACCTTTAACATTTCTTAACACATTTGTTAAGACGCATGATGGAAGAGATTAATCATCATTGTATTATAATATCAGTTATCACATTATACATCAATTTATAATACAAATATAAATTACATAATGTTTTATAATGAACAATAATAGATTGAAAAAAAAATATAAATTGTGTTATAATATTGTAGAGATGTAATAGAGATGTGTATCTTTCTCATTACTAGAATGAGGTATATATACAAAGAATGCAATGGGGGTTATGACATAGGACACTAGAAAGACTAGTCTAGAAGCATCCTATATTGAAGGACATTGAAAGACACTCATTATATGACCTATGGGCATCCACAAATGCAATAAGTTTTATAATACTCCGCCTTGGATGTCCATTCCTCTAAATACGTTGGTGAAGTTGCGTCATTAAAAACCTTACCAGGAAAACCCAGTGGGAAAAACCATGGTTAAGGGAAAAAGAGTGCAACACGTATTTACTCCCCCTCATGTTAACATCACTTGAGATCTTTGAGGCGACGAAGACCAATGTTGTGAATTAACTTCTTGAACGTTGCAGGCGGAAGTGCTTTAGTAAAAAGATCTGCCAAATTTTCACTTGAGCGCACTTGTGTCACCATAATATCGCCATTCTTCTGAAATTCATGAGTTGTAACACCCGGGAATGTACCCTATTTTTATAGTGAAAATATTTTACGGATACTTTCCAGCGAATTTTAGTTTTAATTTAGAATTTAATTTTCCGAGTCGAATTTAGAATTTCCGAGTTCGTATTTGGAATTTCCGCGAGATTTCAAGTAAATCCCGTCTTAAGCCGTCTTTGACTTTTTCTTGACTTTTCCACTTACTCAGCCTACATATACTCCCTCATACTACTCCTAACCTAATTCATACTCACACAAACACAACATTACTTCATCACTAAGAAACCAAAACCTTGCCTCCATTTTTGATCCAAGCTTAGATTCGCCATAACTCATTCGTTTCTTGCTCAAATTCACGTAAGTTCGTCTTATTGTTCCCCTCTTAGCTTCCTCTAACCGTATTGGTAATAAAATTACCGTCTTTCTCGCTTTTTAAATTATCCGTCTTTCTCAAGGTGAATGATATTCATCTTTTATTATCTAATTGTATGTAGGTGGAGACTAGGAAGGTTTACAAACCGTTTAAAGACGCGAAAAGGTAATGGTGAAGGGTTACTCGATATCATTTACGTGTTTTATTGTGTTTCTAGGCATCGTTTTGATTTGGTTTATATGCTATAGGATTGTGTTTTTGTTGTTGGTTTGTTAGTTGGTATTGATATGAAGAATTGAATGGTTTGTGAATGATAATGAGGATTTTTTGTGTTGGAACTTTTTTGATATTTGGAATCGTTCCTGAATCCCGTGTGGTACGTAGGCTGCGTCGTAGTGACGTAGGCGCAGTCGTGGTGACGCCTGCTGCGTCCCGTGGTGACGCAGGGCTGCGTTTAGGCGCGGCCGCTGCAGTTTCCTGCACTGCCCCTTTTTTTGGTAAATGATCATATCTCCTTCGTTACTTTGCTTGTTTTGGAACTTGTGACCTCCCCGTTGGAACCGTAGCAAGGATAAGCTATCACCTCAATAGATTTCTGCATTTTCAAGTCTAAGAACTCTAGCTCATGACCGTTTTGAAAGTGGACCTTAATTTTTCGTTGGTTCCAACAACGTTGTTTTGGAGAGGGTTATCTATGTTTTTAATTTTATTCATTATGCTCATAAACTTTGTTCTAATGCTTATGTATCATGTATTGACTCATGTTTATCATATTTAAACTTATTTGATTCCCTATTCTCATGTTTTGTGACGGTTTTTGGTATGTCCCACTTTGAGTCGGTTTTTACAAATGATACGGTTTGAGCACTATTTTGTTATGTGCTTTGTACTCTCATTCCCTTGGCTACCTCCACATTCGTAAGGCTGAAATGTCGGAACGAGGAGGTATTCTACTGCTTAATTGCATGTGTTAGTGGGCATACGACGACGTTGTTGGGAGGCGAACACTATGCGTTGATCGACCCGGCCGTCAAATGTTGTGTACTTGCAAGGTGGTGTTATTTGCATGTAGCGTACCGCTTGTTATGAGGCTTGAGCTCTTTTCCGCCTCTTTCGTGAATTGTTCTTCCAAATTTGGGGTATTCGGCGTCTATGATTGACCGAGTCTTCGATGCGAAACGTTTATTGCATGTCGAACCGAAAAATGTGATTTTGGGATTCTGGCCAGATTTAGACTAGGACCGGGTATTTAGATCGTCGTCCTACCGGAGGAAATTAGTCCACATATACGAAATGTGATCGTGTATGCGTTCAGGGAAATGTTTATCTTGTGGATGCCTTTTAATCATACTTGCCATGTACACGGTGCTAGTGCGTTTCATTTACCGTGAGAGATGTCGTCTTTGTGTCGTCGTTCTTGAATGCGTGATTTCATGACTTATAATTCATGGTCATTGCATGATTGGGCATCGTCTATGTATTGGTATGTTTGAATGGATGATAATATGATGGATTTATTGTGATCAACGCATGACTTGGCATGGTTGTTTGTCGGGTCTCAATCTTATCAAACTTATACCACTAACGGTGAGATGTAAGCCCTAGTGAGCGTATTCGGTTGGCTAAGAGTGTCTTCCTCGAGTCTTTGTATAACATGATGGATTCGGACTTGTACTTCTTATGCTCTTATCATTATATCTCGAATTGCCTATCTATTCTTATCGTATCTCACATGTATATCTATATATGCATGATTCTACTTTTGTATTTCCTTCTATGTACGTTTAATGTGATATGGCTGGGAGAACCGGGAGTTACTCCCCACTGATTGTGGCGTTCATGTTTTTCATGGATGAACAAGTTGCTTGCATGGATGGCTTTTTGCTTGACATTTTGAGTTCGGGTGTGAGCTAGCGGGCGTCGTCCCTGGATTAAAACACCTCTAGACGATTTTAGCTTGTTTGCTAAACACTTTTACTTGTTAACTTTTTGGAGAGACTTCGTCTCTTAATGTAGTAATAATTCGTACTTTAGTTTGTAATATTTGACACTCCTCGTATTCTTTCCTTGCATGTATAAAGGTTTTTTTTAAACTTCATATTTCCGCTATATAATTCACATGCTTGTTTGTTTTATATTTCCGCATTCGCGAGGGTTGTCACAGTTGGTATCGGAGCCTTATCGCTCCCGACGCACACACGTGAACCCTAAACCTAAATTACTTGACCTTGAAATAATAAATGAGGGATGGGTAGACTTAAGGACCTAAGGTGGTAGTCTTTGGTGTACTTGATGTTTGTTAGGTTCTAACTTGTTTGTTGATTGTGTTGAGTGATGTTATGTTTGTTTGTATCTACCGTTTTGAGGTGGATCATTGTGTTACCTAGAAGAAGTATCCTCTACCGAAGATTTGAAGATTTACAAGCCTAATTGAAGTGTATTTCTTCCTCGTCTATGAATTCTCTCGTCCTTATTATATTATGCTCTTTTCCTTCTATCTGGGTGCTTCTTTCTCTTCCATCTTGGTTGCCTCTTGGAAATTACTCTTGATAGTTCCTCCATCTTACCATTGGTATCCTTACCTTCCTCATGTAACATTTTTATGGATGTCATACCCTTTTGTTTGTGGTATATTGTACTTGATCGGAAGAACTTTTAACTTTGTGGAATATTAGTGTTGGTTAGAATGAATTTGTGATTTGAGGAAAATGGTGTAGATCTAAATTCACCCTATAGTGGTTATTGGTTGTATCTCTAAGGAAAGGTAGTAAGATAAGTTTGATGATTTTACGGCTTGATGCTTGTCATGACTAATGTGTGGATAGTTCATAATATTTGATGGTGTAAGGTTGAATGAGTTGGCTAAGACTTCTAAACCCATTAGCGATTTAATCTTTTGAATCTAGGAGTCTGAATGATACCTTGAGTTGTAAAATGCGTTTGAGACTAAGTGACTTCTTGTGGATTCTAGTTTATGTGTTAGAGTATAGGCTTGGTGAAAAAGCATTTGACTATAGTTCTTGGATTTAAAGATATGATCTTATCTTATGGTATCGGAGACTCGTTTGAAGTAGTAAGGTTTCGTTGTAAGTTGGACCATATTACTTGAGGATTATAGATATAAGCGAGATTCGATGATGTGAGCTATGATGGAAATACCTTGGAACGTTAATGATGATGTTTGACTTGAGGTTGTACTTTGTTAATAATGAACTCGTGGGCTATATGATGTTGATATTGACGTTTTTTTCGGTGTTCTACCTTGTGGCCAAAGGAGTTGAAAGGAGATTAGTATGGAGAATTCTTTATTGGTTCTTCGGTTTTTGAAACCTTTGGGAATATGTCAAATTATGGAGTTGAGAGAATGTTACTAGGCTTGAGTTGCAATTCCGCAATTGGGAATCCGTGTTATATGAAAGGATGGATGAATTGGGTTGTAATCGATTTGTTAAATCTAGGTGTACCTTACTTTGATGATTGTGGTACGATGGTTCCTTGTGAGAGACCTTTGTTTGGGATGAGTTGCTTTACTATCACCCTAAGTCTGAAAGGAGAAATTTTGTGGATTAAACCTTAAACCTTTACTTGTGCCATTATCCCTTTTCATTTCCATTCTTGAATGTTTTTGTCAAGGATTGATCTTTAAGAAATCGCATGCTCGTATCTTCTTTCTTACTCAGATATCTTCATGACTCTACTATCTGTTTTGTCTCTTTCTTGGCCTCGTTATTTTCAGCGTTCCTCTCTTTTAATCTCGTGCCTGATTTTATTCTCACATTCTCCTTGAGATTTCTTATCGTTTCCTATCTCGTTGCCGCTTCATCTTTTCCTTAGTGGATTGGATATTCCGTTTGTAAGGTTCAGAGAATAATTGTAATGTATTTTGGGATTCTTTAGTTAGAATATGTGTATTTGGATTTAGCAAATTTCATGTTGTTTTTGATCATGAGAAATAGAACTTAAGCTCTAGGATGAATCCTAATAGTGATAATGTATCCTCTCTTGATGGTTTTAGATTTGGGGCTTGGTATTGTAGCGTTATTTTGAGAATTGAGTGGATCATGATAATAGTTCGTTGTTGTTGGGTATTATAACGGTTGCTTGGTATATCATTTGGAATTTGGATGTCTCTAATTGGTGGATTATAAAAGAGACATTGCTTTAGGGTAATTAAGCCGGTACCCAAAGTTTGAGGAGTTTCGTCATAAATGAAAATCGATTCGTTTTGAGTTTTAAATGAACTAGATGATTTGAATGGTTGTCTGATAGCCAAGTGATTGGTCATTCGTGGTTTGGAATTAGTCATTTGCGGTTTGGGATTAGTAATTCTCTTTGATTCTTAAGGAAGTTTGAAATTGAGAAATGT
>JAIUZE010023065.1:0-14266 GCA_022085475.1 Heliosperma pusillum
ATCAATACATGATACATAAGCATTAGAACAAGTTTATGAAGCATAATGAATAAGAAACATAGATACCTCTCCAAAACAACAAGTTTGGAAACTAACTAAAACAAGGGTTCACTTCAAACTGTCATAGCTAGAGTTCTAGACATGCAAATACAGAAATTCTAAGTTGAGGTGATAGCTTATCCTCTTACGGTTCCAACGGTATGTCACAAGCCCAAAACAAGCAAGTAACGAAGGAGATATGATCATTTTACGAAAAGGGGTCAGTGCAGTGAAAATGCACAAGTCACGACCGTGACTTGTATTTCACGCCCGTGACATGAGTTACCAGTTCACCCGAGAGCCTTCAACATACATTCAAACATTTTCACTTTTCATAATTCACTTCTAACAACTATCAACAATCAATAATCATCATCAAAAATCATCAACTAACAACAATCATTATCAATACTATAATTCCTAAGCTTTCTAATCGTATTCTAAATACGAATTCTAACATAGAAATCATGTAAAACACGTAAATGATATCGAGTAACCCTTCACCGTTACCTTTTCGCGTCTTTAAACGGTTTCTAAACCTTCATAGTCTCCACCTACATACAATTAGATAATAAAAGATGAATATCATTCACCTTGAGAAAGACGGATAATTTAAAAAGCGAGAAAGACGGTAATTTTATTACCAATACGGATAGAGGAAGCTAAGAGGGGAAAAATAAGACGAACTTACGTGAATTTAAGCAAAGAACGAATGAGCTACGATGATTTTAAGATCGGAAAGTTTATGGAGGCAAGGGTTTCTTTTTCTTAAGGAGGAAGTAAGCTTGAATGGTGTTTGTGTGAATGAGAAATAGGATAAGGGAGTATGAGTATGTATGAGGAAAAAGCCAACAAAAGTCAAACTCGCCTTAAGACGGGATTCTCATAGAATCTCGCGGAAATTCCAAATACGAACTCGGAAATTCTAAATTCGACTCGGAAAATTAAATTTACGAGTAAAACTAAATTTCATTGAAAAGTATCCGTAAAATATTTTCACTATAAAAATAGGGTACATTTACGGGTGTTACAGAGAAGATAGGGAGTTCTTGTTATTTTGAGTTCTACCGTTAATCTATAAATAAATTAAAGAGTTGACGTAAACAAATATCGGTTGCCAAGCTAAAATTACCATAAGAATATGTGATTAATCGGGTATTCAACTTCACTATTAGACATTAGTATTTTGTTACGTTAGTTTATTACAATCACAAATAAAACCCCCCTTCTCGTAAATATGTTAATAGACGTAAATAAAAGTATATATGTAAGTTAGTTAATGAATATTACTAGGTAGTTAATTAGTTTTTCCAGTCTCTCCGTGGGATCGACCCTACTTATCCTTTACTATGTTTATATTTTTGAGGTTAAGATAGGTAAATAAATTGTTAATTTGTATGCGCAAACGACACGTATCAAATTTTGGCGCCGTTGCCGGGGAGATTGTTGTTAGTCTAATTTTCTAGTGTAGTGCATTAATTTTAATGCTAACTTATTTTAACTTTGTAATTTTTATTTTAGCTGAATTTTATGTTGCTGAAAATCGTAAGAAGACGACATGTTGTGTTAATACTTTTTGCATTCTATTTTCTTATGGGTATTTCTCCTTATTTTTGAATTGAGCTAAACTAAGTTTTGTAACTCTGTTGTTTAAATCATAATTTGATGTGTTAAAACATGTCATGGTTTGCATATGTAGATGTCTTGCGTAGTAATTTACGTTCACTTATATGTACCGTTGTGTTGGTTTTATAACTCAGTGGTTAGTCTGTTAATTTACGCTTGTTAAATTTACATACCTTATTATAGTACCATTTTGGCACCTACTGTTCCTTCACCATGTTGGACTAGACTTTTAATTGAAATTGTTACTCCGTATATACTAAGTTGTTGGTGCCTTGGAGTAGCCAGAAACGTAAGCCTTAGTTGTGCTCAATATGGTTAATCATGTTATGCTTAGAACAATGATTAAAGAATAAGATGAGCAAAGAGCTTGGTGTGCGAGTACAGTTAATGATACTTAGGTGGTTATAGTTGGATATGGTTGTTAGTGAAACATAGTTTAAATGAATGGTCTGGCAGCAGTATGATGTTGATGTTATTATTAAATTGCAAGTATTGAGATGAGTTTGGGTAACATTGTTGATCTTATTTTGGAGGTGTATGATGATATTGTTGGCTTTGTTAGGCTAATGCAGTGAGATAGAATTTATATATGGCAGTCTGAGTGAGCAAAGTAATGGATCAGAAGAGTACACCATATTTAGGAGTAAAACACATGAATGAACACAAGATCGAGTGGCGTTTTTTTTTACTGGGAAGTTGTGGTCTAGCTAGCTACCTTCTCCCTGTTTACGTTTAGCTTGATTCTTACTAATGGTGTTTTGTGGGTTGGCATAACTACAGTCGGACAATTGTTGGGCAGTGCAGTCTACGCATGGTATAATTTGGTAATATGGGACACTATGAACGATGGTTTGAGAAACGGTTTTTTTTTAGAGAACTTGTAGTGTGGCCAGCTACTTGCTATCTGTTTTGTGTTTCTATGACTATTTACTTACCATAGGTTATCGTCTGTTCTTTCCCTCTATTTCTATCTCCAGGTTCAAATATAATGTGCCTTCACTTTGAGTCTAAGTGTAGGGGAGGGACTTTTCTCGAGAATTAAAACTATTTGCCCTGCTAATTAATTGCCTGCATACTGATAGTTCCTTGTTGAATCGAAGTAAGGTACTGGTTTGATAGATTTGAATGGATGCTACTAATTAATCTCTGTTATACTTGCATCGAACTATCCCTAAAGGGCTAATGAATGAATAATGCTGCTTCTGACAACTTGGTTACATGTATCACATGCTTAAATTTTTATTGTTTTCATGTGTGTTTAACTTTATATCTGTTATTAGTTACGTATTTGAGTCGGCTTAAGTGCCTCCCCGAGTTTCGCAACCTTTGTAGGGGGATGTTAATAGTATCGGTTGCACAAAAAAATTAGAAAAAATAAAATAATCAAAAAGAAATGTTTATTGTTTCTGCTTTTCTGGGTATCTAATTTCCGCCAACTTATGTTTTATATATCGTTTCCTCTATATTTCACGGATCTTTGTCGAGTGGTTTTATTTTGCAGGAATTTTGATGTTCATGGCTGCAGGCTGTTTATACGTTGATTATGCAATTAAAAAGATGCTGCTGCAAGATGACAGCTAAGGGCAATAGTCAGAAGTCAGAACCGCTAAAGCAAGCGAGTTACTGTTCGGTCGACGTACTCACTGTGGGATATTGAGCAGCAG
The DNA here is from genome assembly GCA_022085475.1 of Heliosperma pusillum. Classification (NCBI taxonomy): domain Eukaryota; kingdom Viridiplantae; phylum Streptophyta; class Magnoliopsida; order Caryophyllales; family Caryophyllaceae; genus Heliosperma; species Heliosperma pusillum. The sequence continues at coordinate 3,330 of JAIUZE010023065.1, forward strand.
CCAAATGATGCAACTTTGGGGCTGAAACACTCACAGAGAGCGAAAATGAGCTACTCGAGGCTGATCTTACCTGAGCTGCTAAGCACTATTGGCAGCAGCAGCAACATGAGGATATGCTCCATTTCCAATTAACTCCCGCTAAGTACCTCTCCCTCTTATTAAATTTTGTTATAAGTACATAATTCTTAATCTCGATGTTTATTTTCGACATCGAGGACGATGTCGAGTTTAAGTGTGGGGGAGAGGCAAGCTAAATTAATGAAAACAAATGGTTCAAATTGAATTTTTGCTGGAATCTATTAAATTCTAGTGGGAAATGTTGTCATTGATGGTATTCTTGAGTAAACTTTGCATAGGGTATAAGTAGGACGAGCTACTATTCTGAAATAATTAGATGATTGTTGTCAAAGATGCCTTCTTTGAGGTTTAATTTGATTTTTGTTAAACGTCAATTTTGGTGAGAAAATGGTGCTGAAAGTTTGTCAAATGCTTTTAAAAGAAAACCCTTGTGCTTATTAGACTAACTAGACTAGTGAGTAGACGACAAGCTGTAATCTAACAATCTTTCAAAAAAATACTAACTTAAAAATAATTTCGTTAATATTTAACAATAGTTATGTATAAAAAATATTTCAAGTCGTGTATATGTGAGTTTTTTCTCCATTTTGAACTTGGATTAATTAATTGTGGCACATACATGTTCTAAGTCTCCTGTAAATTAGAATTATAAAGCACTTTATTTGGCTACCTTTATTTACACTTTCGTTGACTCTAGTGCGTGGGGTGTAAGCCGGTCTTTTAGCCAATTTACTTTCATAGGTAACTCCTAATCAGGGCTTCAGGGAGATTATTTGACCTCATTTAAACAAAAAAATTCTATCTGGTGGCTCGAGTAATTAGATCCTTAGGGGAACTCAGTCATTGTACTGGGAGAATGCCTAATGACTTGTCCGGATGGGCGGGATCCATTGCTCGAAAGCTCGATACAAAGGTCACTGGATAGACGGTTACGAAAGTTGGAAGTTGAGGATGTTGAAAAAAATGATACGAAAAAGAAAAAAAAGAAAAAGAAATAAAATGTGGAAAAATGATGTGGAAAAAGTATGTCAGAAAAATGAAGTGAGAAAAGAATGAAGTGAATAAGTGTTGGTACGTTATTGTTGGTGGTAGTTCATTGAGGGACGGATACATTTGAACGCTCGGGAGAACGATCCTCGTACTAAATGTACAGAAAGTAAATTTCCCATTACGACCTTAAATTGCCCAAACCCTCCTCTACGAGTCAATACACTTGCACACGCGCACGAAGGTAGTTGGACCGAGTGTCTTGCTAATGCATTTATTTGTAATTGTAATTTAGATGCGGTTTAAAATGTTTATGTTGGTTAATTAATTAGACGTATAGTTTGGAGTAGAGGGAAAGTTTAGTATACATTTCTTCCTAATCTAACTTAAAATGTTTTCCGTTAACTTTGCTAACTTATTAAAAATGATTTCTAAAAATGTTTTAATTTGTCGTCGATAAACAATTTAGTTTGTCTAAAATCATTGAGGTTGTTAATTTATCTTTGGCTCATGTTTTGTCATTGTCGGGGACGACAACAAGCTAAGTGTGTAACACCCGCAAATGTACCCTATTTGTAATTTAAAAATATTATACGGATACTTTTCAGCGAAATTTAGTTTTAGTTTAGAATTTAATTTCCTGTGTCTAATTTAGAATTTCCGAGTTCGTTTTCGGACTTTGCGCGAGATTCCGAGTAAATTACGTCTTAAGACGTTATTGACTTTTTCCTTGACTTTTTCCACTTACTCCTTCATATACTCCCTCAAACCCTAAACTCCCTCACAACTCACTTCTTCTTCCTCATCTAGTAACCACCCAAAACCTAAGCTCCATTCTTACTCAAACTTATAATCGACACTACGCCTTCATTTCTTGCTCAAATTCTCTAAGGTTCGTCTTATTCCTTCCCTCTCATCGTCCTCTATCCGTATTGGTAATAAAATTACCGTCTTTCTCGCTTTTCAATTTATCCGTCTTTCTCAAAGGTGAATTATATTCATCTTTTGTCGTCTTTGTTTAGGTGGAGACCTTCAAGATCCCGATAAGGATTACTATCTAGTGGAGGAAGGCTTAGAAATCGTTTAAAGACGCATAAAGGTAACGGTGAAGGGTTTCTCGATATCATTTACGTGTTTTATGTGTTTTCTATGTTAGAAATCGTTTTTAGAATAAGGTTAGTAATCTTAGGAATTGTGTTGTTGATGATGGTTGTTGTTAATTGATAATTGATATGAGAATTAATGATTTGTAATGATAGATGATGTTGTGTTATGCCTAAGTGAAATTGTGAAATTCGGGTTTTCGTGCCCGAGACAGAACACTGGCAGCGTCCATTGACGCTGGCAGCGTCGTGGGGCGCTGGCACCGTTTCTTGCAGCCAGTTTCCCAAGTCGACTGCAGTTTTCCTGCACTGACCCCTTTTCGTAAAATGATCATATCTCCTTCGTTACTTGCTTGTTTTAAGCTTGTGACATCCCGTTGGCACCGTAAGAGGATAAGCTATCACCTGCATTTGGAATTTCTGCATTTGGATTTCTAGAACTCTAGTAATGACCGTTTGAAGTGGACCCTTGTTTTAGTTGGTTTCCAAAGACGTTGTTTTGGAGAGGGGATCTATGTTTCTTATTTATTATGCTTCATAAACTTGTTCAAATGCTTATGTATCATGTATTGATTCATTTTTATCATAGTTAAATTTATATAACTCCCTATTCTCATGTTTTGTGACGGTTTTTTGTATGTCCCACTTTGAGTCAGTTTTTACACATGTTACGGTTTGAGCACTAATTTCCTATGTGCTTTGTGCTCTCATTCCCTTGGCTACCTCCATGTTCGTAAGGCTGGAATGTCGGAACGGGGAGCGTATCCTTACTGCTTAATTGCATGTGTTAGTGGGCATATGACGACGTTGTTGGGAGGCGAACGCTTTGCGTTGATCGACTCGGCCGTCAAATGTTGTATACTTGCGAGGTGGTGTCAACTGCATGTAGCGTACCGCTTGTTGTGAGGCTTGTGCTCTTTTCCGCCTCTTTCGTGAATGTCGACCGAATTTGGGGTACTCGGCGTCTATGATTGACCGAGTCTTGGATGCGAAATGTCATCGCATATCGAATCGGAAAATGTGATTCCGGGAGTCTGGCCAGATTTAGACTAGGACCGTATTATTAACGTCGTGCTACCAGGAGGAAATTAGTCTACATATACGAAATGTCATCGTGTATGCGTTCAGGGTATATGTCTTATCCCGTGGATGCCTTTTAATCATACTTGCATGTACACGGTGCTAGTGCGTGGCATTTACCGTGAGAGATGTCGTCAATGTATTGGTATGTTTGGATGGATTATTACATGATTGATTATTCGTGATCATTGGGTGACTTGGCATGATTTGTTTGTCGAGTCTCAATCTTATCAAACTTATATGCTAACGGAGAGATGCAAGCCCTAGTGAGCGTATTTGGTTGCCTAAGAGTGTCTTCCCCGAGTCTATCTATAGCATGATGGTTACGGATTGTACTTCATATGCTCTTATCATTATATATTGAATTGCCTATATATCCTTATCGTATTTCACATGTATATCTATATATGCATGCTTCTACTTTTGTATTTCCTTTTATGTACGTTTAATGTGTTATGGCTGGGAGAACCCGGAGTTACTCCCCACTGATTGTTGCGTTCATGTTTTTCATGGATGAACAGGTTGCTTGATTGGATGGCTTTTTGCGTGTGGTATTTTGGGTTCGGGTGTGAGCTAGCGGGCGTTGTCCCTGGATGAAACACCTCTAGACGTTCATTAGCTAGATGCTAAATAACTTTGTCTTTTGTTAACATTTTGAGAGACAACGTCTCTTGTAGTATTTTATATTTGGTTTGTAATTATGGACATGCCTCGTATTTCTATCTTGCATGTATAAAGTTTTTTAAAATACCGTATTTTTCCGCTTTATAAATCACATGCTTGTTATGTTTTATTTCCGCATTCGCGAGGGTTGTCACAGTTGGTATCAGAGGTTAAACGCTCCCGACGCACACACGTGAACCCTAAACTTAAATTACTTGACCTTGAAATAATAAATGAGATATGGGTAGACTTAAGGACCTAAGGTGGTAGTCTTTGGTGTACTTGATGTTTGTTAGGTTCTAACTTGTTTGTTGATTGTGCTGAGTGATGTTATGTTTGTTGTATCTACCGTCTTGAGGAGGATCATGCGTTACCTAGAAGAAGTATCCTCTACCGAAGATTTGAAGATTGACAAGCCTAATTGAAGTGTATTTCTTCCTCATCGATGATTTCTCTCGTTCTTAATGTATCATGCTCTCTTCCTTCTATCTAAGGGCTTCTTTATCATCTAATGTCTTCTCCCCTCAGAGATTACTCTTGTTACTTCCCTCCTCCTTATCAATTGGTATCCTTACCTTACCCTTGTAACATTTTTGTGGATGCCATACCCATTTGTTTATGGTATATTATACTTGGTCGGAAGAATTTTGGACTTTGTAGAGTGTTAGTGTTGATTTGAATGAATTGAGGATTTGAGAAAAATTGTGTAGACATAAGTTCACCCCTAGTGGTGAGAGTTGGGATCCTTGAGCAAAGTGTGGTAAGATAAGTTTGATGATTTTAATGCCTGATGCTTGCCATGACTAGTGTGTGGATAGTTCATGATATTTGATGGTGTAAGGTTGAATGAGTTGGCTAAGACTTCTTAACCCATTAGCGATTTAATCTTTTGAATTTAGGAGTTTGAATGATGCCTTGAGTGGTAAAATGCTTTTGAGACTAAGTGACTTTTTGTGGATTCTAGTATATGTGTTAGAGTATACGCTTGGTGGGAAAGTGCTTGGCTATAATTCTTGGATTTAAAATATGATCTTATATCCTGGTATCGGAGACTTGGTTGAGGTTGTAAGTCGTCGTGATAGATTAAACCATGTTACTTAAGGATTTTGGAAATGAGTGGAATCTGATTAGATTGGCTATGTCGGTGATGCCTTATGAAGTTGATAATGACGTTTTGTTCGGTGTTCTATCTTGTGGGTCATAGGAGTTGAAAAGAGATTAGTATGAAGAATTCCTTGTTAGTTCTTCGGTTTTGAAACCTTTGAGAGTGTGTCAAATTTTGGAATTTAGAGAATGTTACTATACTTGAGTTGCAATTCCGCAATTGGGATTCCGTGCTATATGAAAGGGTGGATGAATTGGGTTGTAATCGATTTTTTAAATCTATGTGTACCTTACTTTGATAATTTGTGGTACGAGGGTCCCTTGTAATAGACCTTTGTTATTGGGATGAGTTGCTTTACTATCACCCTAAGTCTGAAAGGAGAAATTTTGTGGATTAAACCTTCAACCTTTACTCGTGCCATCATCCCTTTTCATTTCCATTCTTGAATGTTTTCGTCAAGATTGATCTTTAAGAAATAGCATGCTCGTATCTTCTTTCTTACTCGGATAGCTTCATAACTCTACTATCTGCTTTGTCTCTTCCTTGACCTCGTTATTTTCAGCGCCCCTCTCTTATAATCTCGTGCCTTATTTATTCTCGTGTTCTCCTTGAGATTCCTTATCGTTTTCTATCTCGTTGCTCCTTCAACTTTTCTCTAGTGGATTGGATATTCCGTTTGTAAGGCTCAGAGAATAAGTGTGATGTAATTTGGGATTCTTTAGCTAGAATATGTGTCCTTGGATTGAGCAAATTTCATGTTATATTTCATCATGGGAATTAGGATTTAAGCTCTAGGATGAATCCTAATAGTGATAATGTATCCTCCCTTAGTGGTTTTAGATTTGGAGCTTGGTATTCTAGTGCTATTTTGAGAATTGAGTTGACCATGATAATAGTTCGTTGTTGTTGGGTATTATAACGGTTGCTTGGTATGTCATTTGGGAATTAGATGTCTCTAATTGGTGGATTCTAAAAGAGACTTTGCTTTAGGATAATTAAGCCGGTACCCAAGGTTTGAGGAGTATTGTCGTAAATGAAAATCGATTCATATTGAGTTTTAGATGAACTACATGATTTGAATAGTTGTCTGATTGCCAAGTAATTGGCCATTTGTGGTTTGGAATTAGTAATTCTCTTTTATTCTTAAGGAATCATAGTTTGAGATTGAGAAATGCTCGTTGCAAGCTTTGGATAGTGAGTGCTCAGTTGTTATGGATTATAGAGTTAGAATGGTGAACGCATTTATCTTGAGGATTATTAAACACCATAGTTTGCTAATGTGACTATTTATATTTGAAGCTTCGAGCGTAGTAATGATTGAATTAAGGATGTTATGGCGTATTAAAGAATTATTATAACCGATAATGGATTGTGGATTTTCCCTTGTTGTGAGACTTTGGATGAGACTAGTTGAATCTTAGATAATTATTGGAGTGTAAACTACTAAGGCTTATGAGTTTCAAAGATACTATTGCTCTGCTTACTTAACTGAAAACAAACATACAGAAATGGAGGCTGTTTTAGAGAGAGTGATGTAAATTGACTGAGACTCAAGGATATGACTTAGAGAACTTCCCCTACAGCAAGGCACAAGAGAAAAGGACTCAAAGACTAGTTCTGAGACAGGTTTAGAGTATTACAGCAATGCACAAACACTCTAGACTTAGACTCAACAGCAAGTAAGTTAATCACAGCAATGCACAGACTTAACTTGACTCACAAAACAAGACACTGATCAGACACCTTGGAGATGTATCAGGCTTGACTCAAACTACAGCACTTGGCACAAGTTTGAAAGATTTGAGGGATTTCTCAAAGCTAATTCATTCATAAAATCTGCCTAAAACAATACATAAGACTCTCCTTATATAGGGAGGTTGATACAATGTGAACCCTTGGATGTTAAGTCCATCTAAGGGCCAACTTTGGGCTTGAACTACTACAACAGCTAACTAATTAAGAGCCTCACAAGAGGACGAGTTTAACAACTATCTAGTATAGACACAAAGACACAAAACAGACTGATGCAAAAAAGCAATAAAGCAGTTTTTGGATTTTTCCTGAAATGGAAATCTGTTATTCTTGTTGTCTTGCTGCTTTGCTCTGGGTGTTTTGCTGCTCCTTGGGACTCTCCACTCTTATTAGAACTTAGATAAACCTGCCTTGGATGAGGACAAGTTGACTTAGACAAAAGGAAACCACAACTGGACTTGTACTTTCTCTGCTATGATGCTCAATGGACTCTAGCATGGGCTGCTTGTAACTTGCGTTTTTGCTAGACCTCTAAAGGAACTCTCCTGGACAAACTTGTTGATTAATGGGTTGGCTTGATGGTAGGCCATGGTGGGGGTGGCTGGGATGCTCTGGTGTACCTCCTTGGTGTTGGGTTTGCTAACTGGTCTGCTGAGCTCTAACTGGCATTGTTTCTGGCTTGTGTAGGGAATGTGGACTGAATTGGACCTTGGCATGGCTTGGTGAGCCCTGTACTATCTTCCTCAATGTCTTGGCTTGGTTTGGCTTGAATTTGGCTTGCCATGGCTTGTTGTTTGGACCTTGTGACTCAAGCTTCCATCTGAGGGGGTCTTGGGATCAGGCTTGTCTGGCTTGTGGCTTGATCATCAAGGCCCCTTGGGTGAGCTCCTGCTGCAGCCTCCCTAGGTTGAAAAGGGCTTGACCTCAAGCCTGTGTCTTCCTCTCCCTTAGAGTCTTCATAGAAGGGACTAAGATCTCCAACATTGAATGTCCCACGAACTGCATATTCTCCTGGTAGATCAACTCTGTAGGCATTAGGACCTATCTTTTCTATGACTTGAAAAGGACCATCTGCCCTTGGCTCTAGCTTATTATTTCTTTTGGAAGGGAACCTTTCTTTGCTTAGGTTGATGCACACTAAGTCTCCTGGGGCAAAGTCTTTCTTGACCTTAGGAACCTTGGCATTCTTCTTGTATAGATCATTGGTCCTCTCAATTTGTTTTCTGACTGATTCATGGAGTTTTAGCATTTGTTCCACCCTCTTCTTGGCATCATAGTGGATCTATGTCCTGCACACATTAGACAAATTCAAAGGCATTAAGGGGTTAGTACCATAGACCACTTCAAAGGGGGAGTGGCCTGTGGCTGCTGATGGAGCTCTATTGAAAGAGAACTCTGCTTAAGCCAGTTTTAAATCCCAATCCTTGAGAGATTTGCTGACTATACAACTCAAGATCCTTCCCAAGGTCTTGTTGGTCACTTCAGTTTGTCCATCTGTTTGAGGATGATGGGAGGTGCTAAACAACAACCTGGTATTAAGCAGCTTCCACAATGTTCTCCAGAAATGACTCATAAACTTTGTGTCTCTGTCAGATACAATAGTTCTTGGAACTCCATGTAACCTTACCACCTCATCAAGATATAGCTCTGCCACACTCACATCATCCTCAGTTTTCTTACAGGCAATGAAATGTGCCATCTTGCTGAACCTATCCACAACCACCATGATAGAATCTTTCCCTCTTGCTGTCCTAGGCAATGCTACTATGAAATCCATACTTACATCTTCCCAAGGCCTACATGGGACTGGTAAGGGGGTATAAGGTCCTGCTTGAAATGAACGCTTGGCTTTTTGACAAACTCCACACCTTCTGAGCACTATTTGGACTTCTCCCATCATCTTAGGCCAGTAGAACTGATCCTGCAGTATGTCCACAGTCTTCTGAACCCCAAAGTGTCCTCCAAGGCCACTTCCATGCACCTCCTTGATCAATAGACTCCTATAAGATCCTCTGGGAACACACAGCTTGTTTCCTTTGAACAAGAATCCATTTTGCAGAGTATAGGATGAATCAATGGTCCTTGTTCCCTCTTTCTGTGCTAACCAATCTTCTGCAAAGTCTGGATCTTCCTGATACATATCCTTCATGAACTCAAATCCAAGAACCCTTTGCTCCATGGTTGATAGCAGAGTGTATCTTCTGGATAATGCATCAGCTACCACATTTTGTTTTCCTTCTTTGTATTTGCTAGAAAAGGTGAATGACTGGAGGAACTCCCCCTATTTAGCATGCCTGTGACTAAGCTTATGCTGGTCTCCTATGTACTTCAATGCCTCATGATCAGAGTGTAGGACAAAAGGCGTTGGCTTCAGGTAATGACTCCAATGCCTTAGAGCCCTGACAAGAGCATAGAACTCTTTATCATATGTAGAATAGCTCAGTTTGGCACCACTTAACGTTTCACTAAAATAGGCTACAGGTTTCTTCTCTTGGATGAGGACAGCTCCAATTCCCACTCCACTGGCTTCACATTCAACCTCAAATAGGCAATTAAAGTCTGGTAACCTGAGGATAGGTGCACTGCACAAGAGTTTCTTTATGTATTTGAAAGCCTGCAAAGCATTCTCAGTCCAAGTGAACTCTCCTTTCTTCATACATTCAGTGAGGGGTGCTGCAATGGTGCTGAAGTTCTTAATGAATCTTCTGTAGAAAGATACTAAGCCATGAAACCCTCTTACTTCTGTGATGTTCCTAGGAATAGGCCAAGACTGAACAACAGTGATCTTGTCTTGATCCACTGAAATGCCTCTACCAGACACCACATATCCTAGAAACTTGACTTCCTCAGTCATAAAGGTGCATTTCTCAAGCTTCCCAAAGCGTTTACTCTCCTTAAGTATCTCAAACACAGCCTCAAGGTGCCTCAAATGATCATCCTTGCTCTTGCTGTAGATGAGAATATCATCAAAGTATACTACCACAAATCTCCCTAGGCAAGGCCTAAGCACCTCTGTGATTAATCTCATGAAGGTACTTGGGGCATTTGACAGACCAAAAGGCATGACAAGCCACTCATAGAGGCCATGCTTTGTTTTGAAGGCTGTCTTCCACTCATCTCCTTCCCTGATCCTCAATTGATGGTAGCCTCGCCTCAAATCAATCTTGGAAAAGAACCTTGACCCACTCAGCTCATCCAGCATGTCATCAAGCCTAGGTATAGGGAACCTGTACTTGACTGTGATGTTATTGATAGCCCTGCTATCTATGCACATCCTCCAAGTTCCATCCTTCTTAGGGACCAATAATGCAGGCACAGCACATGGACTTAAGGACTCTCTTACAAACCCTTTGCTCATTAATTCTCCAACCTGTTTCTGCAGCTCTTGTGTAGCCTTAGGATCACATCTATATGTTGGTCTATTAGGTAGTACAGACCCTGGCACAAGGTCTATCTGATGTTCAATTCCTCTCAAAGGGGGTAAGCTATCAGGAAGTTCCTCTGGGAACACTTCCTTGAATTGATCAATGAGGGGTTTAACTTCTGCAGGGATTACCTTAGATTCCCCTTCCTGAACCTCCTTTGATAGCAGCATCAATACAGGTTATTCCTCACTACACTCTTTGACCATTGCTGATTCAGATAGAAACAAGACTCCACTAAAGTCTTCAGCCATACTGGGACTCCCATAACTCTTCTGATGAGGTGGCAAAGGGGCTAATGTCACCTTTCAGCTCCCATGTTTGAAGGAATAGGTGTTGCTTCTTCCTTGGTGTATGGAGCTTTTATCAAACTCCCATGGCCTTCCTAATAATAAGTGACATGCATCCATTGGAACCACATCACATAGCACTTCATCTTTGTACACACTTCCAATGGAGAATGAGACCATACATTGCTTGTCCACCTTAACCTCTGCTCCCTTACTCAGCCATCTCAACTTATAGGGGTGAGGGTGTTCTTGAGTACTTAGCTTCAGCTTGTCAACCATAGTGAATAAGGCCACATTGGTACAGCTTCCTCCATCTATGATGAGGTTACAAACCCTCCCTTGTATGGTACATCTGCTCCAGAATAAAGGACCTTTGATCCTCCTCCAAAGGTATCTGTTGTGAATGCATTACCCTCCATAGAACCAAGTTGTGTCCTGTGTCAGGGAGTGCCACTAT
>JAIUZE010023066.1:0-16516 GCA_022085475.1 Heliosperma pusillum
ACTAAATTCTATCTAAAGACGATATTTAAATAACAATATTGAAAGTCTAACTAACTAAACTATTAAACTAGAGAATAACAATAATATAAACTATCTAGGAACGGAAATAAAAAGACGATGAAGTAAACTATCTAGATAACGGTAAAGTAAACTATCTAATACTAGAAATAAAATGACAATAAAATAAACTATCTATAACGGTAAATTAAACTATTTAATCGAATTGAAATAGTGAAAGAGAAATACATGTAAAACTAGTTAAAAGTCTCATAGATACCAACATTAGAATTACTTATGATTGTCTAGGCCTTGTAGCGGTATATTCCTTCCGGATTCGTACCGACCTTTTAGTGGGTCCTAACGTCCTTTCAGCATGGTTATGTCACTAAACCCCTATTGATAGTCCTAATTCCTATCCCAACTCTCGTCATAAAGATAGAACTGACTAATACAAACAATTGTTTATGGCCACTAAACAAAGTTATAGAATTTGACACGACCAAAGGAAGAAACAATTTAGATGCTTCAATTGGTAACTACTCTTCTTATAATTCATTTAACTCGTAATTCATTTCAAATATTACAACTCTATTTATTTTATTTACACAATGTTAATTTTACAATATTAGAATTAATCTAATCTATGTGATTATGTGATTAAGTAAATTAGCAAGAAAAAGATGTACGAAATTAAACTATGAAATATAAATACTAAAGTGATTATGGTGATTATGTTAACAATGATTCTAATGACAAATTTTAGGATTATTTGATTAGGTAAATTATAATGTGGCATGCTAAATAATACTTTGGTTTTAACTAGATTAATTTTAGGTTGATTTCTTAACAACAACAATATTATAAAAATGATACTAGTGAGGTTATAGTTCATGATGATTTAAAGTTGCATAAGTAAATCAAGATTAGATAATTACCGAGTCGGAATATGAGTATATAAGAACGAAAGTAAGAAAAAATATCCAACCAAATAACAAAAGCTAAGTAAACACTAGGGAAATACTAAGAAAACTATAAAAACTTGTAAGAAAGTGTGCTAAAAGAAATGATAATAGATTATTGGATTATTGTAAAAGTTGATGATAAAAGATATCTTATTGTGTGTGATGATCATTGGCTTTTATAAGGCTGCATGGCTGCTGATCCTCTTGCAAATTCGTAACCTAGTCAAAGCGTTAAACCACCTATTTAAGCTCGGATTGAAGAAGAGCCAAGTAACGTCTTCTTGCAGAAATACCCGATCGGGTATTTAGCAATCCGATCGGGTTTTTGTGTAATTGGAATTTTCCGTCTTTTCATCTTAGGCACGGAACCCTATGCCTTGCTCTTTGGTCAATGCACTACGGAATTGGGCTTGGGCTGATCTTCTCTTGACTTGGGTTGAGTTTTCCTTTTAAAGTTCAAAGCCAAAAATCTAAATTGAGTCCATTCGAGGAAAGATGTAGCGGAATCGTAATCAAATCGTGAACTGGCTATCATCAATTCCTTAAAAACTCGTATCCTAGTGTCTTTGCTCCATAAAGTAGGAAAATATAGCAAAACCGCTTCATTTCCTATAAAACGAGTCAAAACACGCAAAACAACTAGAATAGCAATATTAGCTCGTTAATCACTTAACAAAGTGCATAAATCATATAGAAATCGAGCTAAAACGGGGGATAAATCAATACAAAATATCACTTATCAAACTCCCCCAAGCTAAACCCTTGCTTGTCCTCAAGCAATCATAACAATCATAACTAGGACAAGGGTAGCTAACGATGATCAATCTATCATGCAAATCTCAAAAAGTAAGCTCTAATAAGTAGATGAATCATAAACCCACAGCAACAAGGGCGAAAGAAAAATGCGAAACATGGTTGAGATTTACATAACGGCGCAACATAGAAAATATTCTTCGGACCTTTTCAGCTCTTGCATGATCTTTTTGACAATGGACTCTCACGGTACACTCATCACTCAATTTTTTGTAAAATAGGAAATATTGGTTCAAATTTAAAGTGACACTCACCTATCTACGACTTATAAGAATGTGCCCGCAGTCTAGTATGGTAGACAATCCAAAATCATTAAGTAAAACTAATCATGATCAAATTATAATGTAAGAAGCACTTAGTAAAGTAAAGAAGAGGCTTGGAAAATTTGGGTAAGAAAGTGGACAAATGAATTTGGTCATGTGGAGCTTAAAGTCAAGCTAGTAATAACCAAATGTGTAGTGGATACTCAATCCAAATCATACCAATTCCCATCAACAATAGTCAAAGCCAAAAGCAGCATATTGGCTTATTAAACATTAGAATCAAGATACGACTTCCCATAATTTTCTTTCTTTTCATTCATTTTATGGAAGCGTTTTTCCTCTTTTTCTTTTTTCCCTTTTTTTTCTTTTGAGCTTTCAATTTCATTTTTTCATTTTTCTTTTTCCATCATTTTTCAAAGCTCTTTTTTTTTCTTTTTCTCTTTCACGTCAAAAACCCGGGAATCAGTAATCCCGAGACAAGCTCACACCAAATGGTGGAATTATCATAACATCGCAAAAGCACAGAACACCCCTACACATATAGTTGGTTACTAGCTCAACAAGGGTAGGCAAAGTTATAATGTAGCTAGAAAGAAGGGTGTTTTTGTGAAATGTGAACAAGAGATTGAATGGCTTCAAAATGTAGATCATGACAGTAATACTTATATAAAATGGAATAAAAACCATACTTATGCGTTTTGATGTAACACAGACTATAAGGAGAAACTGCTCACTCCTAAACTGGGATCGGGTTCAGATGTACCGACCACTGGAGGCTCTACCTTACAATATGAGTAGCTTGCCAAAGGCAAGATCAAGCTTAATTAAGTCCAAATGCAATTTCCTACCTACTGTGTACAAGACATCCCCATGAATGCATAATTCCTCATAATAAAACGAAACATCAGCTTATAAAAACTATAAAATGAGAAATGTAAGAAGGAAATGATCTTTTCTTTTTTTTTTCGATTTTTTTCCTATAAAAACTAAAAAGAAATTAAGAAAACTAAAAGAAAATAAACTAAAAAGAAAACTAAAAATCTAAATGCAATCCTAAATGCAGTTCCTAAATGCAAATCCTCCCCCAAGCTAAAACTTCACATTGTCCTCAATGTGCATGCAATTATAACAGAAACAAACCGAGAAACGGTTGACAGCACATGGAACAGAGAAACGATATGAAAATCTAATGGGAAAAAGGCAAAATAAAACTAAAAATGTTAAAAATAAAGAAAAGGAATCAAATTCTTACAAAATGGTCAGCCTCCCCCAAGCTAGTATAAACAAGGGGAGCTCATCATCAAATCACAAATGCCACCAGCTACGGCCTCTCCTCTCAGAAGGAGGTGGCTCGGGTTCGGATCCAGAAGCATCTGCATAGTGGGTATCATCTGCAGAATGATAACTACCACGAGAAGGAAAGATCCCGGTTGGGTTGCTGGCTCCAAAGGTCTGATACTCTTCCACCTGGTGATCAGGAAAATCACCTCCATACCCTCCAAACCTCTCTACGCCATAATCGGTTCCACAATAATCAGGTCCGGTTCGCGGCACACCTGCACCATAAGCAGCACCATACCTCCCTTCGGGCCAAGTATAAAAAGACGGGTGGGGGCCCTCGGGTCTAATCACACCTTGCCTAGCAAAGTGGTCATATATGGGGTGCAAAGCAAGCTGTTGGTCGGACTGAATTCTATTGACAGACAATGTTAAAGCTTCAAACATGGCGGCTACATCGCCCTCAGCATGGGTCGATTGAGAGGATGATCCAACCTCAGGGTGGCTGGATCTAAACTGAACAGGGGGGGTCAATGGGAGTAATATCCCCAACAGGAAGGTAGTAGGTAGGTCGAGGTAAGATAGCCTCACCCTCTTGAAGTGGAGGTCGCTGCCGAAGAAATGGAATTTGCTCTACCTCGGCGGTCAACTTGACCGAATCACGGCCAGCAATCCTCCAAATCATATGGGGGTGAGAAGCACGAAACCAGTTGAGCTGAACAAAATAAGCATAATCCAACCCATTTCCCATCTCGGTGGGAGGTGTAGTCAATGCCTGAAGGTCGGTGGTGGCTTGGTTAAAGCCACAAACTCTCATAGCTAGGTGAGTAATAAGACCCCCATAGACAATGGTTGTGTTCTTAGGATTAATAGCTTTGGTCAACTGAACAGCAAAATGATACGGTATACTAACAGACCACGGTGCATCACCATCCACATTCAAAAATCCTCCTAACATTTCTAACTCTACTCGTCTCACCAAATGAGGTTCAACACGACCCAAAAAGGTCCATCCCATGAATCTTTGCCAGATTCTAATGGCGGGATGATGTATATGTTGGTGTGGGACATGGTCCCAACGAGAGACGGGGTAAGTCGAAATAGCACTCCAAAGCAGGCTAACATCAAAGCCTTCCGGAGGTGAGGGAACAGTATTTTCAGTGGTGAGACCAAAATAACTAGCAAAGTTCTCCAAGTTCATACTATAATCATCATTAAACAAGCGAAACCGAACTTGAGGCATAGTGTTTCTATTTCTAGACCGATGCAACTCGAATGAGCTCAAAAATTCAAGAGTTAATTGGGGGTAGGTCTCATAGCTAAAGTTCATGCTAGCAGTCATACTTAGACCCCTAAATAACACTTTAACATGCTCAAGAAGTTTCATATGCCTTTAAGAAGAAACATTGAGGAACTTGGTAGCCCTCATACCTTTGCTTTTAAGAACGCACCATTTTTGCCATTGCTCATGTGAGCTAAACTCTACATCCGGGAAGCTAGGATCATGCATAGCATTCCCTTGACTTTCGGGTTGTTCATTAGCATCAAGCATTTCAATATCCTCCTCTTGTGCTCTACTACTCTCTCCTTGAGTGGAGGTTCTTGCCCTCTTTGATTTCCTTAGTGTAGGTGCCATTTTCTACAAATAACTAGTATTAAAACACTTCATTTGTAAACACAAGTGGATAGCATAAGTGTTATAATACTAAGCTTTAAGCACAAATTCAAGTATAGTGACCTTAGTAAAACATTGTCATGCTATCTTTTAAGCACAAATGGATGTTATAAGCATAGCAATATGTCAATTAGGTGAGCAACATATACTTGAATCATGAGTTTGGCTACTACCTAAGGTACCAATGCTAATTTATCATAATAAGATCATAAGTTCATAGTATAAGGCATGAATTCAAGCATCATACTACCACTTAAACAAAAGCTCTTAGCATAAAGTAAAGATGAGTATCCTAATTAGCAAATGAACATCCAAATCAAAGTAATCATCCTAATTAATCACTAGAATTCACTCTATAGCATGTAAGAATCATTAGAAATCCAATTTAAACAAGTTTTGCAATCAAAATCAAGAACCCCCAAATTGGAGTTAGGGTTTGTTTATGTTGGATTTCTGAAAAATATAGAGAGATTTAAGTAACTAAAGTAGAAATAACTTACTTGATGATGATTAGAAGTTGCTCTTGATGAACTATAGGAACAAATTTTGCAAGAATAGACTAAGAATTGAAGGTTTTGAGAAAATTTTAGCTTTTGAGATTGAAGAACACGGGTATAAGGTAGCAAGCAAAAGGGTAGCAAATGGGTTTTATAGAAGAAAATAGAGTAAAACACGAAACAGGCCATTTACCCGATCGGGTAGACATGGATCCGATCGGGGAAACCTGCTGGTCCGTTTTTTGTTTCTATTTTCTTTACCACTTGCTCTTACCTTTGGGCTATGTCCTTGCACATACTTACTAACCTTAGTGATCTTGACAACTTGTGCCAAGGATAGCTCCGTCTTGTCTCAATAGGGCCTCCGATTCTAAGTACGAAAATCTATTGACGAAATATGCATAATAACAAGTAAAACGAAGAAAATGTTCCTAACTATTACAACATAAAATCCAAAAATAGAGTCCAAATAAAATAGTCCAAAATAAAATCATTGTCTAATAAGTAAAAGAGAAAATGCATAAAGAAGAAAGAAAAGAAAAAGACGGGTTGCCTCCCGACAAGCGCATTTTTGAGTCATGCTAGACTTTGTTGTTCTATCCCCCCTTAAGCCTTATGAAGGGATTTTAGCTCCTAGTAGCTGGATTCGTCCTTGAAGTTTCCTCATTTACCTTTTTGCCAACACCCATGGCAATCTCATTCTTCATCCTTGATGGAGTTCTTACCCTTCCCAAAAGGATTCTCGAAAGGTTTATCACCGATTGTGACTATCAATGGTTCTTCACTTTCTTGGGAGGTTTGACTAGAACTTGATAGGGTCAACTCATCTACTCTCTTTTGAAGAGACAAGATGGTTGAAGTAAGTGAGCCTAAGGCAGAACACTGGATTCTTGGGCTTGACATACTTCTCTCAACTTGGCATTTACTAAACCGTTTTGAAAAGATGAGTATTGTGGTGTATGAGTAGATTGGGCTTGATAAACTCGTGGGTGAAAAGGGTTTAAGGTTGTGAGTTTGTTCCCACATCGTTGAGGTACATGCCCTATCCCACCACAAAGTTCACATGGTGTTGTAATTGAGGTAAATGGGTGAAAAACTTTGGGGCGATATATAGTGCTCTTTAGGGTGGTTTCGTTGGATTGACTAGGACAAGCTAAGGAAATTGTAGTGTCAACTTCATGTGAAGTTTCCACTCGACTCTTCTTTCGCTCTCCCCCTTTGGGTTGTGAACCTTCCCCTCTTTCTCGTTGTGATTTGGTTGATAGGTTTGACAAATTGCTTATGAACCTACGGTGAAAGGCGATGACAATCTCTTCCCACTGCATAGGTCTTGTTGCTTCCTTTAAGCGACGGGTGAACCACCATTTTGCTTCTCCCTTTAGTTATAAAGGAAAAAGTGTTTCTATAATTTCGTTCTACGTGATTCCCTCCCTCATAAAGGTTTGACAAAGTTCGCAAAAGGTTTGAAGATGATGAGATGGTTTTTCGTTTGGTTTTCCACTAAATTGATTACCCTCTATGAGAGCAATCAAAGTCAAATGGACCCTAAGGATCCCACTGGCAAGCTCAAAAACCCGGTACCTTGGATCTTCTCTAGTTAGCACCATTTTATCAACCTACAAGAAAAACACAAAAGAGAAAGTTAGAAATGAATTAGGTACGGTCGAACCTAAAAATGGTAGAAATAAAAACCAACAATTCATAAATAAACAAAACCGTGCTCCCCGGCAACGGCGCCAAAATTTGATCGGTTCTGTCGCGGTCCCGAAACAAAAATAATTTACCCAGACTAAGCTAACAACATAAGGAATGTAATTAGGGAAGTAGGGTGTCGATCCTCAGGGAGTACGTGTTACTTATGAATTGCTATGGATTGGTTTTCATTTAGAATCGAGTCACTTGAGTTGTTTGTCTAAACTATTAACATGAAATAAAATGACAAATATGTAAATGATGATATGTAAATGACAAATATGTAAATTGCAAAACAAAAAACCCAGAACAGAAGACTTACCTGATCGGGTTGTCACGTACCCGATCGGGGAAACCCTCTGATCTGAATATTAACAACTAAATTCTATCTAAAGACGATATTTAAATAACAATATTGAAAGTCTAACTAACTAAACTAATAAACAAGACAATAATAATAAAGTAAACTATCTAAGAACGAGAATAGAAAGACGATAAAATAAACTATCTAGATAACAATAAAATAAACTATCTAAGAATAGAAATAAAATGAAGATAAAGTAAACTAACTAAGCAACAATAAAATAAACTATCTAAAACGGTAAAGTAAACTAACTAATCAAGTTGATATAGTGAAAGAGAAATACATGTAAAACTCATTAAAAGTCTCATAGATACCAATATTAGAATTACTATCATTGTCTAGGCCTTGTAGCGGTATATTCCTTCCGGATTCGTACCGACCTTTTAGTGGGTCCTAACGTCCTTTCAGCATGGTTAAGTCACTAAACCCCTATTGATAGTCCTAATTCCTATCCCAACTCTCGTCATAAAGATAGAAATGACTAATACAAACAATTGCTTATGACCACTAAACAAAGTTATAGAATTTGACACGACCAAAGGAAGAAACAATTTAGATGGTTCAATTGGTAACTACTCTTCTTTTAATTCATTTAACTCGTAAATCATTTCAAATATTACAACTCTATTTATTTTATTTACACAATGGTAATTTTACAATATTAGAATTAATCTAATTTATATGATTATGTGATTAAGTAGATTAGCAAGAAAAAGATGTATGAAATTAAACTATGAAATATAAATACTAAAGTGATTATGGTGATTATATTAACAATGATTCTAATGACAATTTTTAGGATTATATGATTAGGTAAATTATAATGTGACATGCTAAATAATATTTTGGTTTTTACTAGATTAATTTTAGTTTGATTTCCTAACAACAACAATATTATGAAAATGATACTAGTGAGATTATAATTCATGATGACTAAAATTGCATAAGTAAATCAAGATTAGAGAATTACCGATATGGAATATGAGTATATAAGAATGAAAGTAAGAACAAATATCCAATAACAAAAGCTAAGTAAACACTAGAGAAATACTAAGAAAACTATAAAAACTTGTAAGAAAGTATGCTAAAGATGATATGAAAATGTATATGATGATAGTAGATAATTGGATAAAAAGAAGATGCTTGGATGATTGCATGATCATTGGCTTTTATAGGGATGCATGGCTGCTGATCCCTCTTGCAAATTCGTACCCTAGTCAAAGCATTAAACCACCCATTTAAGCTCGGATTGAAGAAGAGCCAAGTAACGTCTTCTTGCAGAAATACCCGATCGGGTATTGAGCAATCCGATCGGGTTTTTGTGTAATTGGAATTTTCCGTCTTTTCATCTTTGGCACGGAATCCTATGCCTTAGTCTTTGGTCAATGCACTACGGAATTGGGCTTGGGCTGATCTTCTCTTGACTTGGGTTGAGGTTTCCTCTTAAAGTTCAAAGCCAAAATCCAAATTAAGTCCATTCGAGGAAAGATGTAGCGGAATCGTAATCAAATCGTTAACTGGCTATCATCAATTCCTTAAAAACTCGTATCCTAGTGTCTTTGCTCCATAAAGTAGGAAAATAAAGCAAAACCGCTTCATTTCCTATAAAACGAGTCAAAACACGCAAAACAACTAGAATAGCAATATTAGCTCGTTAATCACTTAACAAAGTGCATAAATCGTATAGAAATCGAGCTAAAACGGGGGATAAATCAATACGAAATATCACTCTATATCAATTACCCTATATATTATAAGTCGTCTTTCACGAAAAGGTACGAATGGGTTTGATTGTGAAAAGGTACGACCCATCATTATATATTTATATGACGGGATACTGTAAGTCATATTATATTCACTCTGACAAAAAAAAGAGAAACGTACAATTAAAGGAAAGATAAGACAGTTTCATATCTCCATCATCAAGGAATATCAAAGAAGGGTTAAGGAGGAGAAACAATCGTTTATACTTCTTATTATCGTATTGATTGCTTCTGTAAGACATGGACCAAGGTTAGTCATTTATTCCGTCTTATCAATTGTATTAGGGTTGAATTAATTCAAGTCTATATTGATTCTTGGGACTGATTTCATTATTGAAATCATAAAGTATTTCTTACAGACGCATGCTCTTAAATGGAGAAATAACATTCACTAAAGTTTTTATAATTTAAACTCGGTTACACTTCAAGACTTGGCAAACATATTTAAAAGTATAGGCCGGGTAAATTTGAGTTGAATTATTTAGGTTTGCAAAACTTTAAGTTAGATTGAGTATTGGAATCGGGTTTTTGGATTCTTAGCTGGAGAAATGGAGTAACACTTACTAGAGCGCGGTTTTGAAATTCAACTAGTACTTGTATTATTTAGATAGCAATTTTTTGTTTTATTGATATAACTGATCAATATGCCACTTAATAATAATAATAAGATAAACTATTTGTTACTTCCTAAAAAAAAAAAAAAAAAACTATTTGTTGCTTGTATTACCTAGACGATTATTATATCTTCAATTATTTATCATATCATTCATAATACCTCTTTGGACGATCCATTTTACCATTAAATAGGATATTAACATCTTAAACAATAATTTTTGTGTGAAATTTAGACTACTTATTATTCTTATAGTAGTACTCTACTTATAATGTTATGTGACTTATGTCGTATTTATGTGATTCATCAAAATTCTTGAAATTAAGAAGGGCTTTTGAATTTAAAAAGGCGTACCTTTTCCCCATACTGTTTATTTGCATATCAATATTGGCTTAAAAAGATAAATTTAATTATTTATAGTGTTTTCATTAAGATATTATCAAAATGATACTATTAGTTGTTTGATTAGTTTTGTCTTTTAAATTATTTTTTCTCAAATAAAAATGTAATTAAGGATGATAAATCTAAACAGTTTAATTGAATTCCATTTAAAATATTATAATACACTGAAAAATAGTTTTTAGTTTTTATAATTTGTGCATGCATTGCACGTGATATATACTAGTTTTTAACATTACCCTTAGATAGATTCGCAAACAAGCCTACCTAATATTGATTAAATGAATTATATATATACTAAATATTAACTAACTCGATTAACTAGTAAAAATATTAAATTTGTCTTTATATTGTGTAAGATCTATGGTACATTCATTTTGTTTTAACACCACCACCACCACCACCCCTTATTAGCTCAAATTTATATGAACTATCCACTCTTAGGATGAAGTGATATAATGAGCTAATATTGCCTTTTTAATATTTCTCGTGTTTTAATGTCTTTTGTAGAATTTGAGTTGTTTCTACGTCAAATCCCTACATTTGGAGTAATCCCGAACAAGGAGAATAAGCTATGAGTGACGACTATATGAGCTTAAGAGGGTGTGACAGAAAGAGTTAGAGGCTCTGAGTTGAAAGGAACAAGTTTCTAGTCATTCCGAGAAAGATTGAATAAGTTACGACGGTTTTACACATACAACTTGTTCACGTCTCCAACCCCTATCGCCAACCCTATACCTTGAAAACATTATTAAGGTTGTTCGAAAATGAAAATAAGGCTCAAAGTGCTTATCCACATCCCCTATCGGGTTTGAAGGCCCCATACCAATGGGGTTACAATTTGAAGCGGACAAGCGAAGGACCGAGCAAAAAATCAAGGGATCTACGTCCCCGGTCGGAGGGGATAGCCCCGATCGGGGTTTGGTCCATTTACACCCATCGTTTGGTCTTATTCGCCTATTTAATCCATTACAAGAAATCTTGTTTCAGACGACTGTAATAAGGCGACTGATACTAGTAGTCGCCAATTTGGCGACTAGAAATAGACTCGGGCGACTGAAACTAGTCGCCAAATTGGCGACTGAAACAATTCCCAAAATTTTTTTTAAAAAAAAGACGGGCGACTGAAATCAGTCGCCAAATTGGCGACTGATAAGCCATTTGGCGACTGATTTCAGTCGCCAATTTGGCGACTACCATTTCAGTCGCCAAATTGGCTATTATTCCAGAACAACCAAAACTCATCCGCACACTTTACCTTACTCATTTTTCTTCAAAAACCCGAAAAAACCCATTTCTTCTACAAAATCGCCACCACCACTACTCCACTCCCTCAACCACCACTCCGACCACCACTCCGACACTAGCACCACCGGATCTTTGTGCTCTCCTCCTTCTTGTGTTGCTTTGTTTGTTCTAATTGGTGAAGGTATATTTGTTCTAATTTCCATCCATCAATTAATTTAGTTTGTTTGTTTAATTTGTGATTCCTACTTGTATTTAGTTGATTTTATATGTTTATATAAACATTTGTGATGATTATTGGTTTAGATGTTAAATGTTTGTTGTAATTTGAATCCTTAGATTAATTGGGGGTTTTTGATTAGTGGTAGTGTTGTTGATATTATTACTGTTGTTAGTATTAATTTTGTTGGTATTGTTAATTTTTATTTGGGTTAGTGTTGTTAGTAATGGGGTTTTGATAATTTTCATGATTTGTGTTCGTGTTGGTAGTATAGGGGTTTTGGTTAGTGTTGTTTGATTAGTTTTAGTATGTTAATAATATTAGTGTTATTAGTATTATTTTGTTAGTATTGATAATTTTGATTTGTGTTAGTGTATTTCGTATTAAGGTTTTGATAAATATGATTATTTGTGTTAGTGTTGTTAATATTTGGGGTTTTGATTAGTGTTAGTATTTTTTGTACTTGTTGTGTTGGTTAATGTTTAGATTCAAATGAAGAGATTGGAGCGTACATGGATGTACGAAGAAAGACTTGATAAGAAAAGACGTCCTACCGCTAGATTTATAAAGGGGGTTGCCGAGTTTATTGAATTTGCTAAACAACAAGACGAGTATGATTTAGTAGTAAAGAAACTTAGGTGTTCTTGTATTAAATGCAAAAACATGAAATATCTACATGACATTGAGGTTCAAGAACATCTTTATACAAACGGGTTTTGTCCAAACTACTACAATTGGATTTCTCATGGAGAATCATATTTTTCACTTCCCGAACAATCTCAAATCCCACACAATGAGAACCCATATAGAGATATGGTAGTTGATGCATTTGAGTCTAATATTTTCAATAATGATCATATACCAATGAGTGAAGAAGAACCACACCCACAAGCAAAATCCTTTTTTGATATGTTAAAGGCGAGTGAAAAACCATTATATGAAGGGAGCAAAATGTCATTGTTAGAAGCCGCCTCTAGGATAGTAACTTTGAAATGTGAGTACAATTTGCCATTTACTTGTGTTGATGGCATTGCTTCTTTGATTGAGGATGTTATCCCCGATAATAATGTCATGACCCGATCATTCTACAATACCAAAAAAGTAGTGAAAGGTCTACAACTTCCGCATTACAAGATTGATGCATGTCCCTATGGATGTATGCTCTTTTGGAAGGATGATGCTTTGCTTGACAAGTGTAGTAAATGTCAAAAGGCTAGATATAAGACAATTGAGGGAAGTATTGTCTTGAAGGGTAAAAAAGGAAAGAATGAAAAAAAAAAAGAGGTGAAAAGAGTAAGAAACCAATACCCGAAAATCCCGTAACTTACTTTCCTCTAGCTCCTAGACTTCAAAGAATGTTTGCTACCAAAAACATTGCCGAGCAAATGAGATGGCACAAGGAAAATCCCCGTACTCCGGGAAAGATGTGTCATCCGAGTGATGAAGAGGAATGGAAGCGGTTTGATATGCTTTACCCCGACTTTGCTGAGGAACCCCGTAATGTGCGACTTGGCCTTTGTACGGATGGTTTTGCTCCATTTGGCCAGTTTGGTAGAAAGTACTCTTCTTGGCCCGTACTGGTCACTCCATACAACTTACCACCTTGGTTATGTATGAAAAAACAATTCATCTTCTTGTCACTAATTATTCCTGGCCCTGATAATCCAAAAACCGCCTTAGATGTTTATTTGCAACCTTTGGTGGAAGAATTGAAACAATTGTGGGAAGTATGTGTGCAAACATATGATGTGTCTTTAAAGCAAAATTTTCAACTAAGAGCTTCATTGTTGTGGACCATTAATGATTTTCCGGCCTACGGTATGCTATCTGGATGGTCTACCGCGGGAAAAAAGGCATGTCCTTGTTGCATGTACCAAAGCAAAGCATTTTCGCTACCTTGTTCCAAAGAAGTGAGTTGGTTTGATTGTCATAGACAATTCTTACCGGAGGGGCATGCCTTTAGGAGCAACAAAAAAGCTTTCAGAAAAGGTAAAGTGGAGCGGAATCATGCTTTAGATCGACTTCCGGGGGATAAGGTGTGGGATATGGTTTGTGATTTGTCACGTATTATTGATTGTACTAAAGCAGAGACGGATGAGCTGAAAAAGAAGAAAATTGGTTGGTTTAAAAGAAGCATTTTTTGGGATCTTCCTTATTGGAAGACGATGTTAATTAGGCACAATTTGGATGTAATGCATATAGAAAAGAATTTCTTTGAGCAACTGATTCACACGATTATGGATGTAAAGGGAAAGACTTGTGATACTGTTAAATCACGAGAATATTTGAAGACAATTTGTCATCGTCCCAAACTTCACATTCGTAGCGATGAGTCTAAGCCAAAATCTATTTTTACACTTGACAAAGCTCAAAGGAAGGTATTATGTGAGTGGTTAAGAAAGTTAAAATTTCCTGACGGATATGCATCCGATTTTAGTCGATGTGTTGATATGAAAGAGCTAAAGTTGCAAGGCTTGAAAAGTCATGATTGTCATATCTTCATGGAACGATTATTACCTGTATCTTTGAGACATCTCCTCCCCACTCCCGTGTGGAATGCAATTGTTGAGATAAGTCAATTTTTTTGAGATTTATGTTCGTCTTCAATATGTGTTGATGACATGATTCGTCTTGAGGAGCAAATACCAGAGATATTGTGTAAGTTCGAGATGATATTTCCTCCATCATTTTTTAATTCCATGGAGCATGTAACGATACATTTGCCTTACGAAGCCAAAGTTGGAGGCCCCGTCCAATATAGGTGGATGTATCCATTTGAAAGGTAAGATCGCTAAGTAGTAATTAAATTATAATTATTATCGTACTATATATAATTGATTTAATATTTATATACTAGTCTTAACAACTATTAATCCCATCAATTATTGAATAGGTTTCTTAATCACGTGAAGAAGAAAATTGGTAACAAAGCTCGGGTTGAAGGTTCTATATACAATGCGTATTTAACGGAAGAGATTGCAAATTTTTGCTCTCTTTACTTTGAAAAACATATTGAAACCAAAGCAAAAAACTTGAGTGTTGATAAAGCGGATGAACTTGAGACAAGTTTACCCGAGTTTTTCCAAATGCATGATGATGAGGGTTGTTCATCAATGGGGGGAACAAGATATTTGGATGACAAAGAATATGATCGTGCTCACCTTTACGTTCTTTCTAATTGTGAGATTTTGGAATCATATGAAACGGAGTTTGTGAATGATTTCATTAAAGCACATCCTAATGTGAATAGAGATGATGTTTGGAGTAACCATGAGGATCAATTTGCAGCATTGTTTCGGAACCATGTAATTGAGTTAAATATCCAAGATGATTTGATAAGGACTTTGGCCTTTGGTCCTTCACGAGAGGTGAAAACGTGGAATCGTTACTCGGTCAACGGATTTAATTTCCATACATTCAACTACGGTAAGAATAAGGCTAGGTGCAATTATGGTGTTACTATTTCTTCTCTTGATGACAACGAATACTATGGTATAGTTGAGGATATCTTTGAGTTGAGCTATAATGGGCGTGAGCGTTCTTATAATACTGTCTTATTTAAGTGTGAATGGAAGGATAACTCTGTGGCCGGTATGAAAGTTCATGAACTTTATAAACTCGTCGAAGTGAATCATACCCGTACATACTCAAAGTATGATCCATTTATACTCGCACATCAAGCCAATCAAGTATATTTCGCTTCTTATCCAAGCACGAAGAATGATCGAAATCAAAAGCAGTGGTGTGCAATCTTTAAGACAAAAGCACGCTCACAAGTAGATACAACTTTTTTTCAAGAAGAAATAGTATCTAGCGGGTTTATGTTGTCTCCACCTGATGAGGACATTTATGAAAATGGAAATGAAGAGGGTGAGGATTTAGAAAACGAGGATGGTGATGGTCAAGTTGACGGTGATGGTGGTGGTGATAGTGATAATGATAATGAATCAAATGGTGATGATGATGATGACAAATTTGATGATGATAATGATTAATTGGGTAAAGATATATTTATATATATTTTAATTAAGTTTTTTATGTTATTTGATGTTTTTTTTTTATGTTATTAACAGTTTATGTTTATGTTTTTTTTTATGTTATTAACCGTTTCTAACAATTTGAATATTTGTGTAATTGTAGATGGCAGGAGGTCGAGGTAGACAACGTGGCGGCGGTTCAAATAGACGCCATAGTACTTCTTCAGTCGACGAGGAGGAGATGGAGGTTATTGATCAGCAGAGTCCGGTGGTCGAGGAATCGACCAATGACGATGAGTCCTCAGATCAGACATCGGAGATCCAGTTCACCCCGGAAGGGAAGATGATACTTGATCCCGCGGGTTTTTGGTAAGACAACGACCAATGTCTTTAATTTATTATTTTATAATTATATTACATTATTTAACATAAATGCATACTGTACTATTCCATAATTTATTTTTCAGGTTTTCGTCTCAAAAGGTTGTACGAGGTTGTACTCAAAGTACAAAGATGAAGATGACGGGGGTTGCTCCTACTTGTTGGACAAAGGCTACCTCCACACAAAAAGAGGAATGGTTCAATAATTTTAGGGTATATTATTTTTGTTTATATTTTGTTATATTATTATAATTTTTAATTAATAATTTATTTTACTAATACTTACCTTTTAAATTGTAGAAAACATTTGACTGGCCGGCGGGATTAGAGTATATTGTACGCCAAAGGTACAATGAGACATGCACTAGACGGTT
>JAIUZE010023090.1:0-18440 GCA_022085475.1 Heliosperma pusillum
AAAGTTTAAGAACGAACTTTAAAATCAAGAAAAGTAAATGACCAACTTTAAAAATTCAAGAAAAAGTCAAAGACGATTTAAAAGTCAAGAAAAGTCAAAGATGACCAAAAACGGTCTTTTCATGAAATCTCTCAAAAATTCCAAATACGAACGCGGAATTTCAAAATACGACTCGGAACAAAAATTCCTATATTACAAACTTAAGTTCTACTGAAAAGTATCCATAAGCTATTGCTTAAGCGAATTGGGTACTTTTCGGGTTGTTACAATCACCCCTCCTTTTAAAAAGTTTCGTCCTCGAAACTTAGAAGAAGGAACGTAACATATATGTAGGTCTATTTCAAACTGTTAAAAATATATTCGTAATAAAATTACAAGGTCTTATCACTGGAACGGAAGGTTCTCGTAGCATCAGAATTCGATAGACGGAACGGCATCTTCGACGGTTAAATCGATAGGAAGATGAAAAAAGAAGGAATTTACCTCACTCAAGAGCTCGTATATTTAGCTAACATTTTAAGTCTTCGGGTTCCCAAGTTTCTGATTCGACTTTCCACAACGCCAAAGGATACTAAACTAAAGGCACCACCTTGTTTCGGAGTTGTTTGTTAGCCCTTTCAAGTATACGAATCGGCCTTTCTTCCAAAGCCAAATTAGGTTCCAAGTCCAACACTTCTTCTTGAATAATATGACTCGGATCACTGATATACTTCGTCAACTGAGAAACATGGAACACATCATGAACTTTGCTCAAGTTCGAAGGTAATTCCAGACGATAAGCAACAGGACCAACTCTTTGAAGCACACGAAACGGTCCAATATATTTAGGACTCAACTTCCCTTTCACTCCAAACCGTTTCACTCCTTTCATTGGTGACACTTTAAGAAATACCCGGTCTTCAACATCAAATTCAAGCGGTCGTCGACGAACATCGACATAGGATTTCTGTCTATCTTGAGCGGCTTTCATTCGTTCACGAATGACTTGAACTTGATCGATCGTTTCAGTAACAATGTCGGGACTCAACATATGATCATCTTGCACTTGATCCCAACAAACAGGACTACGGCATTTCCTACCGTATAACGCCTCGTATGGTGACATCTTGATAGAAGCATGATAACTGTTGTTATAAGAAAATTCTACCAAAGGCAAACACTTCTCCCAAGATGTATGAAAGTCTAAAGCACAAGCACGAAGAAGATCTTCCAAAGTCTGGATCGTTCTCTCGGTCTGACCATCAGTAGCGGCATGAAAAGCTGTGCTCATCAACAATTTACTACCCATGGCTTCTTGCAAAGCTGTCCAGAATCGGGAACTGAATCTCGGATCACGATCTGAAACTATATCTTTAGGAACTCCATGGTAACGTACTATCTCTCTCACATAAGCATCGGCTAAATTATCAATACTCCAATTTTCTCTGATAGGTACAAATCTGGCACACTTGGTTAGACGGTCTACAATAACCCAGATGGCATTCTTTCCACTAGAAGTTCTAGGTAAAGCCATCACGAAGTCCATAGAAATAGACTCCCATTTCCACAGAGGAATTTCCAAAGGTTGCAGCAAACCTCCGGGTCTTTGATGATCAATCTTCACCTTCTGACAAGTAAGACATCTACTAACATACTCCTTCACTTCAATCTTCATCCTAGGCCACCAGAATTGTGGTCTCAAATCTTTATACATTTTGTCACCGCCAGGATGGATAGAATAAGGAGAAAGGTGAGCTTCATCAAGAATTCTCTTCCTCAACTCGGCACTTCTCGGAACATACATTCGACCATGGTAACGAAGGTAGCCATCATTATCCACCACACAATCCTTTGCTTGCCCAAGTGATATTTTTGCTCGAATGGCGATAAAAGTAGCATCCTCCGGTAAACAAGTACGAATCTCACGATAAAAATCAGGTTCCGCAGTCAAAGCACCAAGATAATCAAACCCTTTCCCAACGAACTGTATCTGAAGCTTCTGAAATTCGGTTACTAGTTCATCGGGTAAAGTACCAATAGCATTTAATGAATGACTAGTCTTTCTACTCAAAGCATCTGCCACGACATTTGCTTTTCCCTCGTGATAAATCAACTCAGCATCATAATCATTCACTAACTCCAACCATCTTCTCTGCCTCATGTTCAATTCCTTCTGAGTAAAAATGCACCTCAAGCTCTTATGATCGGTGTAAATTCGGCAATGAACTCCAATAAGATAATGTCTCCAAGTTTTCAAGGCATGTACTACAGCTGCTAACTCAAGATCATGAGTCGGATAATTCACTTCATGAACCCTGAGTTGTCGAGAAGCATAAGCAATAACCTTTCTATTCTGCATCAAGACACATCCCAAACCATGCTTTGAAGCATCACAATAAACATCATAATCGGCTTCATCATCTGGTAAAGTTAGAACCGGTGCGGTAGTCAATCTCTTCTTCAATTCTAAGAAGGCAATTTCACATTCATCAGTCCCAAATATACTTTGCTTCCTTCTTTAGCAATTGAGTCATCGGTCTTGCTAATTTGGAGAAATCTTTCACAAACCGACGATAATAACCCGCTAAACCAAGGAAACTCCGTATCTCGGACACATTTTTCGGACTTTTCCAATCCACAACCGCCTCAATTTTAGCTGGATCGACCATAACACCGTCTTTGGAAATGACATGACCAAGGAAAGATACCTCGGGCAACCAGAATTCACATTTGGAGAACTTAGCATACCACTTTTGGCGTCGAAGAACGCTCAAAATGGTTCGAAGATGAATAGCATGTTCTTCCTTAGATTTTGAAAAGATCAGAATGTCATCAATGAATACCACCACACATTTATCAAGATACTCCCGGAAGGTACGATTCATCTGATCCATGAATATAGCTGGAGCGTTAGTCAAACCGAATGGCATCACATTGAATTCGAAATGACCATACCTCGAGCTGAAAGCAGTCTTCGGAATATCTGCTTCCCGAACGGGAATCTGATGATAACCCGATCTAAGATCAATTTTAGAGAAAGTAGAAGCACCCCGTAACTGGTCAAAAAGATCATTGATACGAGGAAGAGGATATTTGTTTTTGATTGTGACACGGTTCAATTCACGATAATCAATGCACATTCGCATAGAACCGTCTTTCTTCTTGACAAATAATACGGGAGCACCCCAAGGAGAAGCACTAGGCCTTATAAAGCCTTTCTCAATCAAATCATCAAGTTGGATTCTCAACTCCTTTCAATTCAGAAGGAGCCATACGATAAGGAGCTTTGGCAATTGGTCCAGTTCCAGGAACTAGATCAATGGAAAATTCAACATCCCTTTCAGGAGCAATCCCGGGTAATCATCGGGAAATACATCGGGAAATTCCCGAACAATAGGAACATCCTTTAAAGAAGGAAGAGAAGAATCGGAAGTAGTCACTACACATAGAAATGCTTGATGACCCTTCTTTAAAACATTTAACATTTTCATTGCCGAGATTAACTTCACCGTTGTTTGCTTTCTAACTCCTTGATAAGAAATACGAGCACCCAAAGGACTTTTGAGAATGATTTTCTGATCACGACATTCAAATCGTGCATGATGAGTAGCTAACCAGTCCATACCCAGAATAATATCAAACTCTTCTAAAGGAAACCGAAGAAGATTTGCAGGAAAAATAGATCCATTTATGGATATTGGAATGTCGGAATGAAGATAAGAACATGAAAATACTTCTCCGGATGGTAAAGAAATAGGAGTAGTTTCCCCGACTGAAGCTTTGAGCGGTAACTTGTCGGATAGTCTCATGGAAATACAAGATAAAGAAGCTCCCGTGTCAAATAAAATTAAACACGGTAAATCATAAATCGAGAACATACCCGTCACAATATCGGGTTGGGCATCCGCCTCAGCACGGCTCATAATAAAAATACGACCCTTAGGTCGCCCAGAAATAACCGGTGTAGAAACCGTCTTCTTCCTCTCGGGACATTCATTAAACCTGTGCTCCGGTTTTTGACAGTTAAAACATACTAGTGGCTTGTTGAAGCAACCAACACCCGGATGAATAGGCCTCTTGCACCGAAAGCACATACGATCTTTAAGATCGTTGTTGTTGCTCGGAATAAAGGAACGGTTCCTTTGATTAGCTTGTCCACCCTGAAAGTTTCTCCTCTTGTTTGGAAAAGAGGGAGAAAAGGAAGGTCGAGAGGAAGGATATAAAGGTCTCTTGCCAAAGGCATTAGGAGCAACATAAGAAGCACGAGCTTCCTCGGCAATCTCCCTGATAGAACTCTCCGCCCAGATGGCATCATTATAGATCGAGACAAAGGAAGGGGAACCTCTACTAATCTTCCCCTTTATCTGGGGAGAAAGCTTTCCCAGATAAAAGAAAGCCTTGTCTTCCTCTACCCTAATAAGACGAGTGGCATAATGAGCCAACTCATTGAACCTGGTAGTAAACTCCTGAACAGAAAGAAGTCCTTGTTTAAAATCCATGAACTCCTTCAACTTTTGTTGTCTCAAATCATCGGGATAAAACCTCGCTTCCAAGAGCTCACGGAAACGAGTCCACCCGAAATTAGGCTCCAACTTCGCGGTAGGACCGGAAAGAGTCCACCACTGATCCGCTTCCTTCTCTAAGAAGTGAGAAGCAAGACGGACTTTGTCCTCTTCAAGGACATCATAAAGGGAAAAGCTCTTCTCCATTTCCCGTAACCACACAGAAAGTTTAACGGGATCAACTTCGCCATCATAGGTTTTGGCTTGACTCCTCGATAGCTGTGAAGCAACCCACGTATAACTCCCGTGTCTCTCCCGATCAGGAACAGGAATAGGAATCTGATTAGCCTGCTGGTTTTGCTGGTTTTGGATAATTACGGTAAGAGCTGCTAAAATAGTGTTGTCAATCCTCGGATGCATCTTGCAAAATAAAAACACAGATTAGTACTTATCATTTAGCAAGAACAAAGAGACTACAACATAAATCCTAATCTACCCATCTTACCCTTCTATCTCACGGTTTATTATTTCTTAAGGTCAAGTTATTTATGCAAGGGTACACAAACGTGCGTAGGGAGCAAAATAGCTCTGATACCAACTGTGACACCCTCAAATTTGCGGAAAGAAAAAAAAATATTTTAAATACATAAAAGATACGAATACAATACGAAGGTGTCATTACATAATAAAAAGGTTCGCTACAATACGGAATAAAATTCTACAAAAGAAATATACAAGACGGGAGACATATCTCCCGTATAAATACGGAAATAAACTAGTGTATAATAATATACAAACTATGACCCGAATATAGGTCCAAGGTAAAACTTCACTCGCTAGCTCGTCCATGTACCCCAAATATGCAACACCACCTGTTCGACCGCATTAAATATAAACACGGAAGCCACAGTCAGTGGGGAGTAACTACGAGTTCTCCCAGCCACGAAATGTCGAGTTTAATGAAACATGAAAAACATAAAAGCAATGTATATAGAGAATACAACACCTTAACATATATGATATGCTTCTCATGTTATGAAACAGTTAAATAACATATAACCTAGCATATGAAAGCTATCATGTGAATTCGGTAATAAAATATAACTCGAGGTATGGAAGCTGGTATGCTGGCTCAGCGGTTACCAAGTAACATGGCCCTGATACACTCAAACCCTAATCAACACGTAATCATGTGAATCAGTTAACAACCGTTAATCCAAACTCTATCAATCCTAGCCGGCTTGCATCTCACCTCTAGAACTCATAGAATCATACAAACATGAAAGACCAATACTTCTACAAACATGCATAAGTTCTTAGAACAGTCGATAGAAGACTTCTGTAACTCGAGGCTATACCACAAGGTAGGAAAACATATCCTAGTCCTAGACTGATCAGACCTAGCGACAACAGCTATTCCGTTCCCCGTCCCATGACATAACCGTCAATGAGAAACTCTACTAGGCGACCCCCTAAGCAGAGATGGCTAGTACTTAAGCTGGCTCCATCCCCAAAGTGGATTAGGTAACCAGGCCCCGACTTGGATATAAACCCACCAAGCCGAGACACAAAAGCTATCAAGCTGTGAACTATATACTCGTTAAAGACAGTACGGACCTATCAATGTCATGGTCCAAGATACTCATTTAGAATTACAATGGCCGAACCAAACTAATATCTTAACTCAGAGGTTACCTTTAAAACATGGCTAAGATACGACTTAACACGCCATAATCGTAATTCTCTATGGGTACTTAGTCAACACGACACCAACCATATAAACAAACAGTCACGGGAACACATCCTATCAGGTGACTAATTGCATATGAATAATAATCAATTATCATATCGCCTCATATCTACTAAGGCTAATTCAGTAATTAAAGACAGCTTTACTTGAAGACAAATCCCCGACCCGAGTCCCGCGACGGGTCATCAGTCAAATCGGGGCTGACTAGATCTTAGTTTGACCAAACCCGTTGGATCAAACCGGCTAGAAACAGGGTCTTTATCACATAGACATAGATATAACAATCAACATATTCAATACATGTTATTTCATTAAAACTTCTAACATGTGAAATATTAAACATTTCCGAAAACCCGATTGACTACAAGGATAGTAAATTAAACTATAAACTCGTATTATAATTTCTAACATGTGAGAAATATTAATTTTATGAAAAACCTTTTTAATTAAATATTTTACTTATTAATATTTCCCGCTTGCTAAATATTACAAAACACGATAAAAATGACGATAACTCAAAAACCGACACGAGTCCCAAGGTGGGACCCACGGGCTGAATTGGGCCGGACCCACATGGGCCTGTTTTGGGCCTCACGGCCTGATTTGGCTAAAGTGGCAGATTTTACATTTTTTCCTAAAACCGTTTTCCTAATATTTCCCGCATGCTTTAACATATTTAAAACCCGTCAAAACAACAACCAATCAATCAAACATCGACACAACCCAAAGACCAAAACCCGGACCCACCTTGACCAACCCAGACCGGGTCTGAACCGGCCTGGACCGGTCTGATTTGGACCCGGTTCTTGCCCTCTCCCACGGTTCAATCATCAACCCCACCAAATCAATTCCAAACTTGTTTTTAATCAACAAACACCCATTTTAACATCATCATACAAAAATCATGATTAAAAATAATTCATCCCAAAATCATCAAGAACACTTAACATATTAAAATTTTCTAAACAACATAAAAATCATAACTTATTAAAAATCATCAAAATTCATCAAGCACACTAAAACAACATAAAAATTCCATACAACTTAAAAATCATCAAGAATCATAAAACATCATAAAAATTCCATACAACATAAAAATCATCAAAAATCATAAAACAACATAATAATTACTACTTAACATATTACTAACTAAAAATCCATAAATCATAAAAACATGAACCAAAATAAAGATGAACCAAAATCCAAATAAATAAAACTAAAGGCTATATTACTAACTCAAATCCTAAATAACCATAACATGAACATAAACTAAAACCTAAAGGCTATGTGACATTAATTCGTCGAGTAAATCGGAATTGTTACCTTAGCTAGCAAACCACTTAGCACACAAAATATAAGAAGTAATAATTAAGAAAACCCTTCTACTAGTCTTCACCCAAAATATAAGAGTCTCCAAATTCGTCTTCAAACTCTTCCCCTATAAGAAATACCAAGAAAACAATTATTAGAACTTAAACTTAATTTTCCATAATTAAATGTTGAAAACGATCTTGACGGAATTGAAAATAAACCGTACTAGAAGATGGAGAGCAAAGAGGAGATCCTAGAAATATAAATTAGGAAGGATTTAATTAAGAAATGAAAGATTTATGGAGGTTTTGCTCAAGAACGATGAAGAACATAGGATGAACAACGAAGAACACGAAGAACGATTTAATAAAGTGATGTTTTGATCTTATTTTGATTTGTTGTAAAATGAAAAGTTGTTTGTGAGTAAAGTGGGGTGTGTGTGTGCCGTGTAATTATAGACCAATAAAGGTGTCGAGTTTTGAAATTGTTGTTCCGTAATTGACTCGCGTTTAATAATTATTTTACGGTAATCGATTAAATATAATTAACGATAAAGTTAATTACACCCAATATCTAGATATTAAGATATTGTATTCAAAAGTAATGAAATATCAAGTCCTATTAGAGGACTTTTGAGCCGTGTTGTATGGTGAAGAATCGGTCTGATTTCGAGCGTTTTGCGAAATTTTCGTTAATTGATCGATAAAGCAAATAGTGATCTAGATATTATGATTTTGTAATCAAAAGTAATACAAATATCAAGGGCTATTAGAGAGGAAAATGAGCCGTGTGGTCTTGTGCTTGCCGGGTCTGTCTTTGCTCGATTTGCGTAATCTCCGTTGACGGATCGATAAAGTAGAAAAATATCTAGATATTATTATTAGTTTATTCAAAACAAATAAAATATCTAGTTGTGAGTGGAAAACGATGACATAAACGTGTGACTCATGCCAAATTCGAGTTTCGATTTTGTTGCGCGCATTACGATGCGTCGGGAATAGTTAAATGACGTTCGATTAAAAACCGTAAAAGTTATTCTTTAAATTCCAAATAAATTCAACATAATTATATTAAATTATGATAAATCATAATAAATATAAATAAAAATAAATCAAAAATATAATTTTTTTAAATAAAATTTCGGTCTTCAAAATTATGAGACGAGTCGGGAAAAGTCAACGAAAGTCAAAGTTGACCGAAAAGTCGAGAAAAGTCGAAGATGACTTAAAAGTCCAGAAAAGTTTAGGACGACTTAAAAGTCAAGAAAAAGTCAATGACGACTTTAAAAAGTCAAGAAAAAGTCAAAGACGGTTTAAAAGTCAAGAAAAGTCAAATATGACCAAAAACGGTCTTTTCATGAAATCTCTCAAAAATTCCAAATACGAACGCGGAATTTCAAAATAAGACTCGGAACAAAAATTTCTATTTTAAAAACTTAAGTTCTACTGAAAAGTGTTAGTAAATATTTTTACTAGAAAAATTGGGTACTTTCGGGTTGTTACAGTAATCAATTTATTTCTCTCTTCCAAACTCTCAATACATCGGTTTTCGCTTATGTCGATATTCCTCAAGTTGTGTCATCAAATCCTAATTCCACCAAGTATTTTTTCCCGTTATGGTCCAACATTTAACGACAACAAATTCTCAAGTAACATTAAAATCCCTCTACTTCCTAACCACAACTACAACTATTATTAGGCTTATTTCGATCCTCAAAAAGATATTGCAACTTCAAGTTTTCATATTTTAAAACCACTAGGATAGTTTCTTCCCAAACTTATTCTCCATTTTCTATAATCATTTTAAACATGAAACTAGCTCCATAGGACGGTTAGGTATCATATTCGAAACTCCTTCAAAACACCTCCACTAACCCTTACGATAGCTAAAAGAAAACTACCTGACCCTATCTCCGGACGGTAAAGATATAGGAGTACTTTCTCCAGTTGAAGCTTTGAGAGGTAATTTATCGGGTAATCTCCTCGAAATAAAGAATAAAGAAGCTCTAGTATCTAATAAAATTAATCACGGTATTTCCTAAATTGAAAACATACCAGTCATAACGTCTGGCTGAACATCGGCCTTAGTGCGGCTCATTAGAGTTCTACCCCTTGGTCTCCCAGAAGTATCTGGTGTAAAAGCTGTCTTCTTCTTTTCAGGACATATATTAGACTTATGTCCCGGTTTCCGACAAGCATAGCACACAATTGGCTTGTTGAAACAGCCAATACCTGGATGCATAGGCAGCTTGCACCCAAAACAGATACGATCCTTAAGATCGTTGTTGCTCGGGAAGAATGGACGTTTACTCTTACCATCGGCATTAGAGGAAGAGGAAGCGAAACGTCCTTTGTCATGGAAATTTGACCTTGGATTGAAAGAGGAAAAAGGAGATGGACTCTTCATCTTTGCCCCATCACTAAAAGCCTTCATGGAGTCCTCGGCCCGAAGGGCATCCTCATACAATTCTCCGAAAGATGTAGAGCTCCTCCTTACTTTGCTTTGGAGCAAAGCACTTAGCTTATTACGATAGTAAAAAGCTCTATCTTCATCATCATTGATGAGTCCTGGCGCAAAACGAGCAAGCTGGTTGAATTGAGTAGTGAAGTCTTGGGTCATCAAATCACCTTGCTTGAAATCGATGAATTCTCTGAGTCTTTGCTGACTGAGCTTCAAGGGGCAAAATCGGTCCTCAACAAGAGACTTGAAACATTCCCACTCGAAATTGATTTCTAGAATAGCGGTGGGATTGGAAATAGACCACCAGTAGTCTGCCTCCCTTACCAGGAATAACTGAGCAATCCTTACCTTGTCCTCTTCAAGGACTTGGTAATGGTCGAATTGGTTCTCCATCTCTCTAAACCATTCCGAGAGCTCGGTAGGGTCCAGCTCACCACCATAAGGCGTAATATTGCTCCTAGCAATTTGGCTAGCCACCCAAGCATAGCTGCAACAGGAGTCTGTGACCAAGCCAGGACAC
Source organism: Heliosperma pusillum (assembly GCA_022085475.1). NCBI lineage: Eukaryota > Viridiplantae > Streptophyta > Magnoliopsida > Caryophyllales > Caryophyllaceae > Heliosperma > Heliosperma pusillum. The sequence goes on from JAIUZE010023090.1 coordinate 10,523, forward strand.
GAGCCATGACACGAGCTCAAGACAAGACACAAACTCAAGACAAGACTCAACATCAAAACAACAACATCCATTCAGACAACACCATGACCAGCTATGACAATGTTCTATTCAGTCCAAGCCACAACCACTTCAAGCCTGCTAAGACAACACCACCACAACCAAAACAAAGCCTAGCCATCCACTTCCCAAGGCTGAGCCACAACAAAGCTCAGCCAACAGTCCAACAAGCCCAACACAACAAAAACAGCCCCCAGCCAAAAACAGCCTATCACAGCCTTTCTAAACAGGGTCCATGGGGCCCCACACAATCAAACAAGCCTAACCAACCCTCGAACCTATGTCTTGGGAAGGTCCTCTACAACTTTCCCCAGGATTTCCCTCCCAACAAACAAACACACAAAGAGTTAGCTTAGGGACAACTTCAGACTGTCCAGATTTCAGCCTTTTGCAGTAGTTAACATGTCACTATCAAACTTTCCTTTTATGATCAAACAAACTCGAGGGCCTTTTAGAAGGACCTTTGGCATCCATCCCACTTCAGTTGAGCTCAAGAATCAAGCTCAGAAGTCCACCCCTCCACCAGTTTCAACCCCAACAAATCCATTAAGGCAGATTGTCCTATTAGAATTACTTTTCTACTTTATCTACTTTATGTCAGTTTTCCTGCAAGTTTGTAGCTGTTATTTTGTTTCATGTTGTAAGCCTTTGTGGCCCTAGATATCTCCTAACGTCTGAGTTGTATCCTTGTTGCCTATATAAGGCCTTTACCTAATGAAATGCAAATCAGATTTGAAGTAAAACATAAAACTGAAACCTTGTTTCTGTTGCATCTCTTGGCTGTGTGCTTGAGACAACTTCCTTTGCTTTGTGCTTGGAAGTGAGCTTGGGTCCTTAGCTGTGTGCTGGGATCACAGTTCAACCCTCAATCATTGGCTTTGTGCTTTGATTAAGGTCCTATCTTAGTTCTTTGTCAATTAGTCCAAACAGAAACAGAGTATTTGCAAAGTGTCTGAACTTCAATCAAATTGTCATTGTTTAGTTGTCTTTCTGAATAGTTTCAGTGCAAATTGGTTATCAGAGCTTTGGTTTGTGAGTTCATCTACCTAACTACATTAAAAACACAAAATACAACCATGAGTGAAGAGAGAATCACAGGTCTTGAAAACACAGTTCAAGATCTTGTCAGAACTGTAATGGAGGTCTCTAGATCTGTCAATGAACTCCTTGAGGGCCAACAGAACAATGATACAAGGGGAGGCAGAGGTCGAGGAAGAGGAGCACCTTTCCCACAAGGTGGAGTAAGGAGGAGACAACCTGTAGATCAGTTTGAAATGTCAGATTCAGATGGCTCAGATCACAGTCTTCTCAGACACCAAGACAAAGATATCAAGGTAGAGATTCCTGACTTTCTAGGTAGCTTGAACCCTGATGATTTCTTAGATTGGCTAAGGTCTGTAGAAAGAGTCTTTGAGTTTAAAGGATACACTGATAGAAAGGCTTTTAAGGTTGCTATCATGAAACTAAAAGGCTATGCCTCACTGTGGTATGAAAACATGAAAACCTTGAGGGTTAGGGAAGGGAAAGAACCTGTAAAGTCATGGCTCAAACTGAAAAAGAAAATGAGAGCTAAGTTTGTCTCTAGGGACTACACTCAAGACATGTTCATTAAGCTTACTCACCTAAAGCAAGACCAAAGACCTTTAGAGTCCTACCTAAGAGACTTTGAACAACTCACTTTGCAATGTGAGGTTGTTGAGAAATCTGAACAAAAGATAGCAAGGTTCTTAGAAGGGTTGGATGAAAGGATAGCTAGTAAAGTCAGGTTACAAAACATATACTCCTTTGAGGAAGCTGTCAACTTGTCCTTAAGGGTAGAAAAATTGGGAAAAGGAAAGGCCAGTGCTTCTAAGACACCTTCCAGAACCCCCACCTTCAAACCTTTTGTAGGAGTTAAGATAGGAGAACCTGTGGTTCCTGTTAAGACCCCTTTCAACCTTGATAAAGGCAAGGCTGTTGAGGCAGGCCAAAGGAAGACCACCCCTCTCAAAAAGTGCTTTCAATGTCAAGGGTATGGACATTTTGCTAGAGAATGTCCATCTAAAAGGGCTCTGAGTACCCTAGAAGTAATCCATTGGGGAGATGATGAAGTGTTGGTCTGTGATGAAGAGATGGAAGAGCCTGAGGTAGAGGCTAGTGAGGAGTTGATAGAGCCTGATGCAGGGTTAAGTTTGGTAACATGGAGGGTAATGCATACTCAACCACAACCTTTGGAAGAGGACCAAAGACACCAGATCTTTAGGACCAGATGTACCATCAAGGGTAGAGTATGTAACCTCATTATTGATGGGGGAAGCTGCACTAATGTGGCCTCCAAAACACTGATAGACAAGCTAGCTCTACCCACCAAAGACCACCCCCTACCTTACAAACTCAGATGGCTAAACAAAGGGGCTGAGATCAAGGTGGATAAACAATGTGTTATACCTTTCTCAATTGGTAAAGGGTATGTGGATGAGAGTCTTTGTGATGTTCTACCTATGGATGCATGTCACCTTCTGCTTGGGAGACCATGGGAGTTTGATAGGGATGCCATACACCATGGGAGAGACAACACCTACACCTTCAAGTATGGGAAGAAGAAGATCACCCTAGCACCTTTACCACCTGCTTTAAAGATCAACCCAAACCCCATGAGTGAGGCTTCCAAAGAAGTCATGTTGATAAGTGAATCAGAAATAGCACAAGAGCTAAGTGAGCTACAACCTGTATACATATTGCTAGTCAAGGAGACTGGGATGAGTATCATTGATATCCCTGAAGAGGTCAAATCTATCCTAGAAAGTTATGGTGATGTCTTCCCTACTGAGCTTCCTAGTGGACTGCCACCACTTAGAGGGATAGAGCACCACATTGACCTAGTGCCTGGAGCTATCTTACCCAACAAGCCAGCCTACAGGAGTGACCCTAAGGCTACACAAGAGCTCCAACTTCAAGTAGGTGAACTACTCAACAAGGGCTATGTCAGAGAGTCCCTCAGTCCTTGTGCTGTACCAGCCTTGCTTGTGCCAAAGAAGGATGGGACTTGGCGTATGTGTATTGATAGTAGGGCCATCAACAACATTACCATCAAGTATAGGTTTCCCATACCTAGACTTAATGATATTCTGGATGAGCTAAGTGGGGCTCAAGTGTTCACTAAGATTGATCTGAGGCAGGGCTACCACCAAGTGAGGATAAGAGCAGGGGATGAATGGAAGACAGCTTTCAAGACTAAACATGGGCTCTATGAATGGTTGGTGATGCCTTTTGGGTTGTCTAATGCCCCTAGCACCTTCATGAGGTTGATGACAGAAGTCCTAAGGCCTTACTTAGGCAAGTGTGTAGTGGTTTACTTTGATGATATTCTTATTTACAGTTCAACAAAGGGAGAACATTTGCAACATCTGAAGATGTTGTTTGAGGTCCTAAGAGAAAACAAGTTGTATGGCAAGCTAGAGAAGTGCACCTTCATGCAGCCTGAGGTTTACTTCCTTGGATTCATCATCTCTAAGGAAGGGGTAGCAGTTGATCCTGAGAAAGTGCAAGCAATCAAGGGATGGCCCATTCCTCAAACTGTTACTGATGTAAGAAGTTTCCATGGGTTGGCATCTTTCTATAGGAGGTTCATACAAGGGTTTAGTTCAATCATGGCCCCTATTACTGAGTGCATGAAGAAGGGAGAGTTCAAGTGGAATGAGAAGGCTGAAAGGTCCTTCAATCTGATCAAAGAGCTATTGTGTAAGTCTCCAATATTGGTTCTACCAGACTTTAACAAACTCTTTGAGGTAGAGTGTGATGCCAGTGGTCTTGGCATAGGAGCTGTGCTTACTCAAGAAAAGAAACCTGTGGCATACTTTAGTGAGAAGCTAAATGGGGCCAAGCTTAACTATTCCACATATGACAAGGAATTCTATGCCATTGTGAGGGCATTGAATCATTGGGGACACTACTTGAAGCCTAAGCCTTTTGTGCTTCATTCTGATCATGAGGCTCTCAAATACATCAATGGACAACACAAACTCAACCCCAGGCATGCCAAATGGGTAGAGTTCTTGCAATCCTTCTCATTCTCCAGTAAGTATATAGAGGGTAAGAACAATGTTGTAGCTGATGCATTGTCTAGAAGGTCTGTAATGTTGACCTTCATGGAGCAAAGGGTGTTGGGGTTTGAATTTATGAAAGAGCTCTATCAAGAGGACCCAGACTTCAAGCATGAATGGGAGGTACATCAAGAAGGGCAAGTCAAGAAAGGGAGCAAATACACAGCTCAAGAAGGATACTTATTCTATGGGAACAAACTGTGTGTGCCTAAGGGACCTTATAGGGGACTACTGGTCAAAGAGGTTCACTCCAATGGCCTTGCTGGTCACTTTGGGGTACAGAAGACCTATGACATCTTACAAGATCAGTTCTATTGGCCTAAGATGCTCAGTGATGTGCAAGATGCCCTCAAGAGATGCAGATCTTGTCAAATAGCCAAGGCACACTTTCAAGCAGGCCCTTACACACCACTTCCAGTACCCAACAAGCCATGGGAAGATCTCAGTATGGACTTCATTGTAGCCTTACCTAGAACTCAAAGGGGAAAGGATTCAATCATGGTGGTTGTAGATAGATTCAGCAAGATGGCACATTTCATTGCTTGTAAGAAGACTGAGGATGCATTGGGGGTAGCTGAACTATACTTTAGGGAGGTTGTCAAGTTACATGGGGTCCCTAGAAGCATTGTCTCAGATAGAGACACAAAGTTCATGAGCCACTTCTGGAGAACCTTGTGGAGGCTATTGAAGACCAGGTTATGTTTAGTACTTCTCACCATCCCCAAACTGATGGGCAGACAGAAGTCACTAACAGGACACTAGGAAAGATCTTAAGGAGTATTGTTTCTAAGTCATTGAAAGATTGGGATCTCAGGCTAGCACAAGCTGAGTTTGCCTTCAACAGAGCCCCCTCCAGCAGCACAGGTAAAAGTCCTTTTGAAACAGTTTATGGTACTAATCCTCTCATGCCTACAGACCTAGCACCAGTCAAAGGAAACAAGACAAGCTATGATGCAAAGAAAAGAGTTGAGCAAATGATACAGATTCATGAGCAAGTCAAGAAGCAGATTGAAAGGTCCAATGAGTTGTACAAGGCTAGGTCCAAGGGACCTAAGAAAGCAAGGGAATTCAAGGCAGGGGATCTTGTATGGTTGTATTTAAGAAAAGAGAGATTTCCAGACAAGAGGAGAAACAAGCTCATGCCAAGAGCTGATGGACCATTTGAGATATTGGAGAAGATAGGCACAAATGCTTACAAGGTGGATCTACCAGGAAGCTATGGTGTACATGGTACTTTCAATGTTGGAGACCTGAGTCCCTACCATGGTGAATCAGATGATGAAGGTGAGGAAGATTTGAGGGCAAATCCTTTTCAAGAAAGGGAGGTTGCAACAGGAGTCTGTGACCAAGCCAAGACACGAGCCATGACACGAGCTCAAGACAAGACACAAACTCAAGACAAGACTCAACATCAAAACAACAACATCCATTCAGACAACACCATGACCAGCTATGACAATGTTCTATTCAGTCCAAGCCACAACCACTTCAAGCCTGCTAAGACAACACCACCACAACCAAAACAAAGCCTAGCCATCCACTTCCCAAGGCTGAGCCACAACAAAGCTCAGCCAACAGTCCAACAAGCCCAACACAACAAAAACAGCCCCCAGCCAAAAACAGCCTATCACAGCCTTTCTAAACAGGGTCCATGGGGCCCCACACAATCAAACAAGCCTAACCAACCCTCGAACCTATGTCTTGGGAAGGTCCTCTACAACTTTCCCCAGGATTTCCCTCCCAACAAACAAACACACAAAGAGTTAGCTTAGGGACAACTTCAGACTGTCCAGATTTCAGCCTTTTGCAGTAGTTAACATGTCACTATCAAACTTTCCTTTTATGATCAAACAAACTCGAGGGCCTTTTAGAAGGACCTTTGGCATCCATCCCACTTCAGTTGAGCTCAAGAATCAAGCTCAGAAGTCCACCCCTCCACCAGTTTCAACCCCAACAAATCCATTAAGGCAGATTGTCCTATTAGAATTACTTTTCTACTTTATCTACTTTATGTCAGTTTTCCTGCAAGTTTGTAGCTGTTATTTTGTTTCATGTTGTAAGCCTTTGTGGCCCTAGATATCTCCTAACGTCTGAGTTGTATCCTTGTTGCCTATATAAGGCCTTGACCTAATGAAATGCAATTCAGATTTGAAGTAAAACATAAAACTGAAACCTTGTTTCTGTTATATCTCTTGGCTGTGTGCTTGAGACAACTTCCTTTGCTTTGTGCTTGGAAGTGAGCTTGGGTCCTTAGCTGTGTGCTGGGATCAAAGTTCAACCCTCAATCATTGGCTTTGTGCTTTGATTAAGGTCCTATCTTAGTTCTTTGTCAATTAGTCCAAACAGAAACAGAGTATTTGCAAAGTGTCTGAACTTCAATCAAATTGTCAATTGTTTAGTTGTCTTTCTGAATAGTTTCAGTGCAATAGCCTTCTTGGCAATTGTCTTCTCTATGAGGAGAAACTTGGTTGGCACTAACATCCATCTCTTCCATATGAGGTCCAACCATCTTCATAAGAAACAAAAAAAAATTAAGTTACTCCTAACAATTAGCATAAACAAATAGACTACAACATAAATCCTAATCTACCCATCCTACCATTCTATCTCACAAGTTTATTATTTTATTAAGGTCAAGTTATTTATACAAGGGTACACAAACGTGAGTCGGGAGCAAAAATGCTCTGATACCAACTGTGACACCCTCAAATTTGCGGAAAGAAAAAATAATTTAAATAAATAAAAGATGAGAATACGTTTCTAATAGGTTCACTTTAGTGAAAATCGGTACATTTTAAAACCGGAACCTACTATTAAATATATTCATCATAAGAAGGTGTCTTAAATAAAAAAGGTTCATAACAAATACGGAAATAATATTATACAATAAAAAGTATCTGAAACGGGAGACATGTTTCCCGTATAAATACTGAAATAAAAGGGTGTATAATAATATACAATCCTATGAACCGAATATAGGTCCAAGGTAAATACTTCGCTCGCTAGCTCGTCAATGTACCCCAAATATGCATCACCACCTGTTCGGCCGCATTAAATATAAACACGGAAGCCACAGTCAGTGGGGAGTAACTCCGAGTTCTCCCAGCCACGAAATGTCGAGTTTAATTAAACATGAATAACATAAAAGCAATGTATATGGAAAATAAAAAACTTAACATATACGATATGATTTTCATGTTATGAAACAATTAAGTAACATATAACCTATCATATGAAAGCTATCATGTGAAACCGATAATAAAATATAACAAGAGGTAGGGAAGCTGGTATGCTAGCTCAGAGGTTACCCTGTAACATGGCCATGATACACTCAAACCCTAATCAACACGTAATCATGTGAATCAGTTAACAATCGGTAATCCAAACTCTATCAATATTAGCCGGCTTGCATCTCACCTTCTAAAACTCATAGAATCATACAAACATGAAAGACAAATACTTCTACAAACAGGCATAAGTTCTTAGCACCGTCAATAGTCGACTTCTGTAACTCGAGGCTATACCACAAGGTAGAAAACATCCTAGTCCTAGACTGATCAGACCTAGCGACAACAGCTATTCCATTCCCCGTCCCATGACATAACCGTACATGAGAAACTCTACTAGGCGACCCCCTAAGCAGAGATGGCTAGTACTTAAGCTGGCTCCCTTCCCAAAGCGGAACTCTTAGGATGCAATGCCCCGACTTGGAGATAAGCCCCCCAGGCCGTGACACAAAAGCTATTAACCATGAACTATATACTCGTTAAAGATAGTAC
>JAIUZE010023094.1:0-12518 GCA_022085475.1 Heliosperma pusillum
GGCATGACCAGCCATTCATACAACCCATGCTTGGTCTTGAAGGCTGTCTTCCACTCATCCCCAGCCATGATCCTTACTTGGTGATATCCCTGCCATAGATCAATCTTGGAGAAGACCTGAGCCCCACTCAGCTCATCCAGGATATCATTCAACCTTGGTATAGGGAACCTGTACTTGATGGTAATGTTGTTGATGGCCCTGCTGTCTATGCACATTCTCTATGACCCATCCTTCTTGGGAACTAGCAAGGCAGGAACTGCACAGGGACTGAGGGACTCCCTCACAAAACCCTTGCTGAGTAAGTCACCAACCTGAGCTTGTAGTTCTTGAGTGGCCTTTGGATCACTTCTGTAAGCAGGTTTGTTGGGTAGCATTGCTCCAGGAATGAGATCAATATGATGCTCTATTCCTCTAAGAGGGGGGAGTCCACTAGGCAAGTCAGCAGGGAATACATCCCCATAATCCTCCAGTACTTGTTGAACATTAGCTGGAATGTTTCCTTGGGGAAGTAGGACCTCTTTGGTTAGCAGGATGAACACAGTTTCATCTCCCATAAGCTCTTGAACCATCTCAGCTTCACTCAGTAGTAGGACTTCTTTGGAAATGTCATTGACAGGGGCAATGTTCCCTTTAACATTGGGGGGTAAAGGGGCTAGTATGATCTTCTTGTTACCAAACTTGAAAACATAGGTGTTGTCCCTCCCATGATGTACAGAGTCTCTATCAAACTCCCAGGGCCTGCCCAACAGAAGGTGGCAAGCATCCATAGGTAGGACATCACACAAGACCTCATCAGTATATCCCTTGCCAATAGAGAATGGCACAACACACTGCTTGTCAACTCTTACTTCCACTCCCTTGTTCAACCATCTTAGTTTATAGGGGTGGGGGTGTTCTTGTGTGGTTAGGGACAGTTTCTCTACTAAGGTGGTGGATGCCACATTGGTACAGCTCCCCCCATCAATTATCATGTTACAAACCCTTCCCCTTATAGTGCATCTGGTCCTGAATATTTGCTGCCTCTGATCATCCTCTAATGGTTGACGTTGGGTGTGCATAACCCTCCAGGTTACTAGACTCAAGCCTGCATCTGGTTCTATCATTTCCTCTCTAGGCTCTTCCTCATGCTCCTCCAAACTCTCCTCACATACAAGGATCTCATCTTCACCCCATTCTACAACATCCATACTGCTCAAAGCCCTTTTAGAGGGGCATTCTTTAGCAAAATGCCCAAAGCCCTGACATTTAAAGCACTTCTTAAGGGATACTGTCTTTCTCAAGTCTGTCTCAGAGGCCTTGCCTTTGTCTGACACTGAGGGCTTGGCTGGGACTAAGGGTTCTCCTATTCTTACTCCAGTGAAGGGTTTGAAAGAAGGTCTAGTCTGTGGCCTGGGAGGTGTTGGTTTTCCCTTCCCTAGCTTCTCAATCCTCAAGGCTAGACTCACTGCTTCCTCAAAAGAGTAAAGGTGCTGCAACCTTACTCTGCTAGCTATCTTCTCATCAAGACCCTCTAAAAACCTAGCTATCTTATGCTCAGGCTTTTCAGTAATCTCACATTGTAGTGTGAGTTGCTCAAAGTCCCTCAAATAGGACTCAACAGGTCTACCTTCTTGTTTCAGGTGGGTAAGTCTGATAAACATGTCTTGAGTGTAGTCTTTTGATACAAACTTACTCCTCATTTTCTTTTTCAGTTTATCCCAAGATTTAATAGGATCCTTACCCTCCCTAGTCCTCTGAGCCTTCATATTTTCATACCACAAGGATGCATATCCTTTCAATTTCATGATGGCTACCTTAAAGGCTCTTCTATCAGTGTAACCCTTGAACTCAAAGACTCTTTCTACTGAACTTAACCAGTCTAGGAAGTCATCAGGGTTCATACTACCTAGAAAGTTAGGGATTTCTACCTTTAAGTCTTTGTCATGGTGCCTAGGAAGGCCCTGCTCTGAGTTCTCTGAATCTGAGGCCTCCTCTTGCTCCATGTGTTGCCTTCTTCTTGCTGCAACAGGTGGCACAGGTGCTCCTCTACCTCGTCCTCGGCCTCCTCTTCCACCATTGTTGAGCTGACCATCTAAGAATTCATTGAAGGATGCTGTAACCTCCATAACAGTTCTAGCAAGGCCATGAACTGTGGTTTCAAGCCCTGCTAATCTCTCTTCACGCATGGGTAGTTTTTGTGTTTTTAATGTAGGTAGGTAAATGAACTCACAAACCAAAGCTCTGATAACCAATTGAACTGAAACCTCTCAGGAAAAGAGTGATTTCAATGTCACTTAGACTCAGACTAGTACTCTTCTCACATGCAAGTTTAACTCACTCAGAAATGACTCCAACAACCTGCACTAGGCTAGGCAATTCAGATAGTTCTTTGCACCTTAGCACACAAGCTTAGGTGACAAAGGTTGTGAAGGACTCAAGACACACAAGTAATGAGTTCTAACACTGCAGTCTTAGCTCGCACACAAGCTTACTAAGAAATGCTACAACACTTAGCTTTTGCTGAGAATTGTTTGAACAAAGTTCAGAAAATATATTAATCAAAGTCTCCTTCTTTAGGTTACAACTTGGGCCTTTTATAGGCAATTACAACAGATCTTGACCTTTGAAAAACAAGAACATCTAAGGGCTTAAAAGCCTTACATCTTACTGCTAAAACATACTACAAAGTCAGCTAATGAGGACAACAAAAACAGGCTGCAAAACAGAGAAAAAGAAAGACTGCAAAAGTAGGTTTGTTTCTTTCCAGAAATGGTAAGTATGCAAACTGTCTTGGGGAGTCTTTGCTTGGCTTGTTCTTGCTGTGTTTGGGGCTGACAAAGGCTTCATATACGACCTTCCTAACATACTAACTACACCTGAGGTTGATCATACACAAAAATAAGGAGCTTTGGACAGAAAAATTGGCCTTGGTGCCAGCAGACTCCTCCATATGACCTTCACTCTTCTAGGCTGTTTTAGATGGACTTCTAGACCTTATTTAGAAAACTTGTCCTGGACTTTTCTCTTGCTAAGGACCTCAACTTTAAGGGAAAAGAAGATGGAGCCCTTGGTTGGACTCGTACTGCTTGATATTTGACTTATACTCTGGCTGGTCTTGGCTGTTTTTCAGGAAACTGGACCCTGCTCTTGTGACCCTTCTTGTTGTTGTGCTTGCTTGACTTGTTGTTGCTTCTTGACTGTAATGGGGGTGCTTGGGGAGTGTTATACCTGGTGCCTTTGTCGTGGGGGTCTTGCTTGTCTGGTTGGGGGTTGGTTGGGACCCTTTGGCTGTAATGGTGCAATCCTGGCTAGCTGAGTTTTTGCCTTGGTGATGATGGAGCTCCACTCCTGTTTCAGGTAACCAAGGGAATGAGAGTACAAAGCACATAACAAAATAGTGCTCAAACCGTAACATTTGTAAAAATCGACTCAAAGTGGGACATACCAAAAACTGTCACAAAACATGAGAATAGGGAATTATATAAACTTAACTATGATAAAAATGAATCAATACATGATACATAAGCATTAGAACAAGTTTATGAAGCATAATGAATAAAAACATAGATCACCTCTCCAAAACAACGTTGTTTGGAAACCAACTAAAACAAGGGTCCACTTCAAACGGTCATAAATAGAGTTCCAAACATCCAACATTACTTGATATGGTTCGATCCATGATGAATCACACGGTTGTACCTGACTCATTGTGGGGTTATGCTCTTTTGTCAGCTGCTTTAATACTTAACCGAAGTCCGTCTAAAGCTGTAGACAAGACTCCATATGAATTATGGAACGGAACGGTCCCTAACTTGTCCTTTATTCGGGTATGGGGCTGCGAGGCTTATGTCAAGTGGAGACCTGACGATAAGCTCAGCCCGCGATCGGTCAAGACATACTTTATTGGTTATCCAAAAGGGATGTTTCGTCATTACTTCTATTCGCCTACCGAACATCGTGTTTTTGTTGCGGCTAGTGCGACGTTCTTAGAGAAAGAGTTTCTCGAGAATAGGACAAGTAATGGAACCTTCGATCTGTCGAAGATTCAAGAACCAACAACCGAGCAATCAATAGAGGAAACTGTTTCTTCATCATCGGCTGCGGTTAATATTCCTTTGGAACCTAGGAGGTCGGGTAGACACTCTATTCCTCCAGACAGATACATTGGTATGGTCGAGGAGAATGAGAGAGATGACGTTTTACTCCTAGAGAGTAACGAACCCGCTACCTTTAAAGGTGCCATGAAATGTTCCAACTCTAAGCTATGGCTTGACGCCATGCATTCCGAGATGGACTCTATGTATGAGAATGACGTATGGGATCTGGTTGACTTACTTGATAAGGTTCGGCCTCTTCAGTGCAAATGGCTTTACAAAATAACGCATTCTGTAGAAGGACAACCAGATACCTATAAGGCACGACTAGTGGCAAAGGGTTTCACTCAAGTGCAAGGATTGCACAACCAGATACCTAGAGGTGTTTCATCCAGGGACTACGCCCGCTAGCTCACACCCGAACCCAAAATATCATAGCAAAAAGCCATCCAAATCAAGCAACATGTTCATCCATGAAAAACATGAACGCGACAGTCAGTGGGGAGTAACTCCGGGTTCTCCCAGCCATATCACATTAAATGTACATAAAAGGAAATACAAAAGTAGAAGCATGCATATATAGATATACATGTGAGATACAATAAGGATAGATAGGCAATTCAATATATAATGATAAGAGCATATGTAATACAAATTCGAATCCATCATGTTATACAAAGACTCGGGGAAGACACTCATAGGCAATCGAATACGCTCACTAGGGCTTACATCTCACCGTTAGCGGTATAAGTTTGATAAGATTGAGACTCGACAAACAAACCATGCCAAGTCATGGTATGACCATGAATAATCAATCATGTAATCACCCATCCACACATAACAATACAATGACGACCTCTCTCACGGTAAATGAAACGCACTAGCAACGAGATAGAAAACGATAAGGAATCTCAAGGAGAACACGGTAATAAATAAGGCACGAGATTACAAGAGAGGGGCGCTGAAAATAACGAGGTCAAGAAAGAGACAAAGCAGATAGTAGAGGAATGAATATACCCGAGTAAGAAATAAGATACGAGCATGCGATTTCTTAAAGATCAATCTTGACAAAAACATTCCAGAATGGAAATGAAAAGGGACAATGGCACGGGTAATGGTTTAAGATTTAATCCACAAAATTTCTCCTTTCAAACTTAAGGCGATAGTAAAACAACTTAATTATTCCTTTACAAAGGCCTCTTACAAGGGACAATCATACCACGTACAATCATCAAAGTAAGGTACACCTAGATTTGATAAATCGACTACAACCCAATTCATCCATCCTTTCATATCTCACGGAATCCCAAATGCGAATTTGCAACTCAAGTATAATAACATTCCTTTAGCTCAAATATTCAACACAACCTCAAAGGTTTCTTTAACTGAAGGACTAACAAATACTCTCTTATACTCGGTCATTTTCGAGTTTATAGCCCACGAGTTCATCATTATCAAAGTACAACCTCAAGTCAAACATCATCATTAACGTCCCAAGGTATTTCCATCATAACTCACATCATAATCCTCAAGTAATAAGGTTCAACTTACAACAAAACCTTACTACTCCAAACGAGATTTCCGATACCATAAGATAAGATCATATCTTTAAATCCAAGAATTATAGCCAAATGCTTTTCCACTAAGCCTACACTCACAAACACATAATAGGAAACCACAAGACGTCACTAAACCTCAGAAGTATTTCGCACCTCAAGATATCATTCTAAACTTCTTATTTACACCAATTAGACATATCATAAGCATGGTCTTCAAAACAATACTAAACTTCTAAGTCCAAAAGACTAAATTACTAATTGAGTTAAGAAGTCATAGCCAACTCATTCAACCTTACACCATCGAATATCATGAACTATTTACACACAAGTCATTGGTCAGTTCTGTCGCGGTCCCGAACAAAAATAATTACCCGCACTTAGGCTAACAACATAAGGAATGTAATTAGGGAAGTAGGGTGTCGATCCTCAGGGAATACGTGTTACTTATGAATTGCTATGGATTGGTTTTCATTTAGAATCGAGTCACTTGAGTTGTTTGTCTATACTATTAACATGAAATAAAATGACAAATATGTAAATGACAAATATGTAAATTGCAAAACAAAAAACCCAGAACAGAAGACTTACTCGATCGGGTTGTCACGTACCCGATCGGGGAAACCCTCTGATCTGAATATTAACAACTAAATTCTATCTAAAGACGATATTTAAATAACAATATTGAAAGTCTAACTAACTAAACTATTAAACTAGAGAATAACAATAATAAAAACTATCTAGGAACGGAAATAAAAAACGATAAAATAAACTATCTAGATAACGATAAAGTAAACTATCTAATAATAGAAATAAAAAGACAATAAAATAAACTATCTAAAACGATAAAGTAAACTAACTAATCAAGTTGATATAGTGAAAGAGAAATACATGTAAAACTAATTAAAAGTCTCATAGATACCAATATTAAAATTACTTATGATTGTCTAGGCCTTGTAGCGGTATATTCCTTCCGGATTCGTACCGACCTTTTAGTGGGTCCTAACGTCCTTTCAGCATGGTTAAGTCACTAAACCCCTATTGATAGTCCTAATTCCTATCCCAACTCTCGTCATAAAGATAGAAATGACTAATACAAACAAATGTTTATGGCCACTAAACAAAGTTATAGAATTTGACACGACCAAAGGAAGAAACAATTTAGATGGTTCAATTGGTAACTACTCTTCTTATAATTCATTTAACTCGTAATTCATTTCAAATATTACAACTCTATTTATTTTATTTACACAATGTTAATTTTACAATATTAGAATTAATCTAATCTACGTGATTATGTGATTAAGTAAATTAGCAAGAAAAAGATGTACGAAATTAAACTATGAAATATAAATACTAAAGTGATTATGGTGATTATGTTAACAATGATTCTAATGACAAATTTTAGGATTATTTGATTAGGTAAATTATAATGTGACATGCTAAATAATACTTTGGTTTTAACTAGATTAATTTTAGGTTGATTTCTTAACAACAACAATATTATAAAAATGATACTAGTGAGGTTATAGTTCATGATGATTTAAAGTTGCATAAGTAAATCAAGATTAGAGAACTACCGAGTCGGAATATGAATATATAAGAACGAAAGTAAGAACAAATATCCAACCAAATAACAAAAGCTAAGTAAACACTAGGGAAATACTAAGAAAACGACAAAAACTTGTAAGAAAGTGTGCTAAAAGAAATGATAATAGATTATTGGATTATTGTAAAAGTTGATGATAAAAAGATATGTTATTGTGTGTGATGATCATTGGCTTTTATAAGGCTGCATGGCTGCTGATCCTCTTGCAAATTCGTACCCTAGTCAAAGCATTAAACCACCCATTTAAGCTCGGATTGAAGAAGAGCCAAGTAACGTCTTCTTGCAGAAATACCCGATCGGGTAACAGGTAATCCGATCGGGTTTTTGTGTAAGTCGGATTTTCCGTCTTTTCATCTTAGGCACGGAATCCTATGCCTTAGTCTTTGGTCAATGCACTACGGAATTGGGCTTGGGCTGATCTTCTCTTGACTTGGGTTGAGGTTTCTTCTTAAAGTTCAAAGCCAAAATCCAAATTGAGTCCATTCGAGGAAAGATGTAGCGGAATCGTAATCAAATCGTGAACTGGCTATCATCAATACCTTGAAAACTCGTATCCTAGTGTCTGTGCTCCATAAAGTAGGAAAATATAGCAAAACCGCTTCATTTCCTATAAAACGAGTCAAAACACGCAAAACAACTAGAATAGCAATATTAGCTCGTTAATCACTTAACAAAGTGCATAAATCATATAGAAATCGAGCTAAAACGGGGGATAAATTAGTACAAAATATCACTTATCAAACTCCCCCAAGCTAAACCCTTGCTTGTCCTCAAGCAAATATAACAATCATAACTAGGACAAGGGTAGCTAACGATGATCAATCTATCATACAAATCTCAAAAAGTAAGCTCTTACAAGTAGATGAATCATAAGCCCGCAGCAACAAGGGCGAAGGAAAATGCGAATCATGGTTGAGATTTACATAACGGCGCAGCATAGAAAATATATTCTTCGGACCTTTTCAGCTCTTGCATGATCTTTTTGACAATGGACTCTCACGGTACACTCATCACTCAAATTTTTGTAAAATAGGAAATATTGGTTCAAATTTAAAGTGACACTCACCTATCTACGACTTATAAGAATGTGCCCGCAGTCTAGTATGGTAGACAATCCAAAATCATTAAGTAAAACTAATCATGATCAAATTATAATGTAAGAAGCACTTAGTAAAGTAAAGAAGAGGCTTGGAAAATTTGGGTAAGAAAGTGGACAAATGAATTTGGTCATGTGGAGCTTAAAGTCAAGCTAGTAATAACCAAATGTGTAGTGGATACTCAATCCAAATCATACCAATTTCCATCGACAAAAGTCAAAGCCAAAAGCAGCATATTGGCTTATTAAACATTAGAATCAAGATACGACTTCCCACAATTTTCTTTCTTTTCATTCATTTCATGGAAGCGTTTTTCCTCTTTTTCTTTTTCCCTTTTTTTCCTTCTGAGCTTTCAATTTCATTTTTCATTTTTCTTTTCTCATCATTTCTCAAAGCTCTTTTTTTTTTCTTTTTTTTTTCTTTCACATCAAAACCCGGGAATCAGTAATCCCGAGACAGCTCACACCAAATGGTGGCATTATCATAACATCGCAAAATCATAGAACACCCCTACACATATAGTCGGTTACTAGCTCAACAAGGGTAGGCAACGTTATAATGTAGCTAGAAAGAAGGGTGTTTTAGTGAAATGTGAGCAAGAGATTGAATGGCTTCAAAATGTAGATCATGACAGTAATACTAATAGAAAATGGAATAAAAATCATACTTATGCGTTTTGATGTAACACAGATTATAAGGAGAAACTACTCACTCCTAAACTGGGATCGGGTTCAGATGTACCGACCACTGGAGGCTCTACCTTACAATATGAGTAGCTTGCCAAAGTCAAGATCAAGCTTAATTATGTCCAAATGCAATTTCCTACCTACTTTGTACAAGACATCCCCATGAATGCATAATTCCTCATAATAAAACGAAACACCAGCTTATAAAAACTATAAAATGAGAAATGTAAGATGGAAACGATCTTTTCTTTTTGATTTTTTTGATTTTTCGATAAACTAAAAAGAAACTAAGAAAATAAAAAGAAAATAAACTAAAAAGAAAACTAAAAATCTAAATGCAATCCTAAATGCAGTTCCTAAATGCAAATCCTCCCCCAAGCTAAAACTTCACATTGTCCTCAATGTGCATGCAATTATAACAGAAACAATCCGAGAAACGGCTAATAGCACATGTAACAGAGAAATAATATGAAATTCTAATGGGAAAAGGGGCTTAAAAAGAAAACTAAAAATGGGAAAAATAAAGAAAAGAAAAGAAATAGAATTCTTACAAAATGGTTAGCCTCCCCCAAGCTAGTATGAACAAGGGGAGCTCATCATCAAATCACAAAGGCCACCAGCCACGGCCTCTCCTCTCAGAAGGAGGTGGCTCGGGTGCGGATCCAGAAGCATCTGCATAGTGGGTATCATCTGCAGAATGATAACTACCACGAGAAGGAAATATCCCGGTTGGGTTGCTGGCTCCAAAGGTCTGATACTCTTCCACCTGGTGATCAGGAAAATCACCTCCATACCCTCCAAACCTCTCCACGCCATAATCGGTTCCACAATAATCACGTCCGGTTCGCGGCACACCTGCACCATAAGCAGCACCATACCTCCCCTCGGGCCAAGTATAAAAAGACGGGTGGGGGCCCTCGGGTCTAATCACACCTTGCCTAGCAAAGTGGTCATATATGGGGTGCAAAGCAAGCTGTTGGTCGGACTGAATCCTATTGACAGACAATGTTAAAGCGTCAAACATGGCGGCTACATCGCCTTCAGCATGGGTCGATTGAGAGGATGATCCAACCTCAGGGCAGCTGGATCTAAGCTGAACAGGGGGTCAATGGGAGTAATATCCCCAACAGGAAGGTAGTAGGTAGGTCGAGGTAAGATAGCCTCACCCTCTTGAAGTTGAGGTCGCTGCCGAAGAAATGGAATTTGCTCTAATTCGGCGGTCAACTTGACCGAATCACGGCCGGCAATCCTCCAAATCATATGGGGTATAAGACCTCCATAGACAATGGCTGTGTTCTTGGGGTTAACAGCTTTGCTCAACTGAACAGCAAAATGATACGGGACACTAATAGACCATGGTACATCACCATCCACATTCAAAAATCCTCCCAACATTTCTAACTCTACTCGTCTCACCAAATGAGGTTCAGCACGACCCAAAAAGGTCCATCCCATGAATCTTTGCCAGATTCTGATGGCGGGATGATGTATATGTTGGTGTGGGACATGGTCCCAACGAGAGACAGGGTAAGTCGAAATAGCACTCCAAAGCAGGCTAACATCAAAGCCTTCCGGAGGTGAGGGAACAGTATTGTCAGTGGTGAGACCAAAATAACTAGCAAAGTTCTCCATGTTCATACTATAATCATCATTGAACAAACGAAACCGAACTTGAGGCATAATGTTTCTATTTCTAGACCGATGCAACTCGAATGAGCTCAAAAATTCAAGAGTTAATTGAGGGTAGGTCTCATAGCTAAAGTTCATGCTAACATGCATACCTAGACCCCTAAATAACACCTTAACATGCTCAAGAAGTTTCATATGCCTTAAAGAAGAAACATTGAGGAACTTTGTAGCCCTCATACCTTTGCTTTTTAGAGCGCACCATTTTTGCCATTGCTCCTGTGAGCTAAACTCTACATCCGGGAAGCTAGGATCATGCATAGCATTCCCTTGATTTTGTTCATCAGCTTCAAGCATTTCAATATCTTCCTCTTGTGCTCTACTACTCTCTCCTTGAGTGGAGGTTCTTGCCCTCTTTGATTTCCTTAGTGTAGGTGTCATTTTCTACAAATAACTAGTATTAAAACACTTCATTTGTAAACACAATTTGATAGTCATAAGTGTTATAATACTTAGGTTTAAGCACAAATTCAAGTATAGTGACCTTAGTAAAACATTGTCATGCTATCTTTTAAGTACAAATGGATGTTTATAAGCATAACAATATGTTAATTAGGTGAGCAACATATACTTGAATGAATTTGGCTACTACCTAAAGGTACCAATGCTAACTTAACATGACAAGATCATAAGTGCATAGTATAAAGCATATATTCAAGCATCATACTACCACTTAAGCAAAAGTTGTTAACATATAGCAAAGATGAGTATCCTAATTTAGCTAATGGGCATCCAAATCAAAGTAATCATCCTAATTAATCACTAGAATTCACTCTATAGCATGTAAAAATCATTAGAAATCCAATTTAAACAAGTTTTACAATCAAAATCAAGAACCCCCAAATTGGAGTAAGGGTTTGTTTATGTTGGATTTCTGAAAAATATAGAGAGATTGAAGTAACTAAAGTAGAAATAACTTACTTGATGATGATTAGAAGTTGCTCTTGATGAACTATAGGAACAAATTTTGCAAGAATAGACTAAGAATTGAGGGTTTTGAGAAAATTTCAGCTTTGAGATTGAAGAACACGGGTATAAGGTAGCAAGGAAAAGGGTAGCAAATGGGTTTTATAGAAGAAAGTAGAGTAAAACACGAAACAGACCATTTACCCGATCGGGTAGACATGGATCCGATCGGGTAAACCTTCTGATCCGGTTTTTGTTTCTATTTTCTTTGCCACTTGCTCTTACCTTTTGGCTATGTCCTTGCACATACTTACTAACCTTAGTGATCTTGACAACTTGTGCCAAGGATAGCTTCGTCTTGTCTCAATAGGTCCTCCGATTCTAAGTACGAAAATCTATTGACGAAATATGCATAATAACAAGTAAAACGAAGAAAGTGTTCCTAACTATTACAATACAAAATCCAAAAATAGAGTCCAAATATAATAGTCCAAAATAAAAATCATTGTCTAATAAGTAAAAGAAAAAGAATGCATAAAGAAAAAGAAAAGAAAAAGACGGGTTGCCTCCCGACAAGCGCATTTTGAGTCATGCTAGACTTCGTTGTTCTATCCCCCCTTAAGCCTTATGAAGGGATTTTAGCTCCTAGTAGCTGGATTTGTCCTTGAAGTTCCTCATTTACCTTTTTACCAACACCCATGGCAATCTCATTCTTCCGCAGTTTTGAAAGCTTCGAGGTCGCCATCCCCAACGCTCAAAGGTGAATACAAGCTCCAACCTATTTCAAATGTGATCCTTTCTCCCTTAAGCCTTTTTACCTTTTTGTCAAAGGTGGCACTCGATCCACCTATTTCAAATGTGATCCTTTCTCCCTTCACATCAATACAAGCTCCAACCGTATTTGG
>JAIUZE010023095.1:0-11940 GCA_022085475.1 Heliosperma pusillum
TAGCATCGTGTATGAGTTCAGGGAAATGCTTATCCCGTGGATGCCTGTTAATCATACTTGCCATGTACACGGTGCTAGTGCGTTTCATTTACCGTGAGAGATGTCGTCCTTGTGTCGTCGTCTTTGAATGCGTGATTTCATGATATTATTCATGGTCATTGCATGATTGGGCACAGTCAATGTATTGGTTCGTGAATGGATGATAATATGTTGGATTTATTGTGATCATCGCATGACTTGGCTTGGTTTGTTTTTCGAGTCTCAATCTTATCAAACTTATACCGCTAACGGTGAGAGGCAAGCCCTAGTGAGCGTATTCGGTTGCCTAAGAGTGTCTTCCCCGAGTCTTTGCATAACATGATGGATTCGGATTTGTATCCTTATGCTCTTATCATTATATATCGAATTGCCTATCTATCCTTATCGTATCTCACATGTATATCTATATGTATGCATGCTGTACTTTTGTATTTCCTTCTATGTACGTTTGATGTGATGTGGCTGGGAGAACCCGGAGTTACTCCCCACTGACTGTGGCGTTCATATTTTTCATGGATGAACAGGTTGCTTGATTTGGATGGCTTTTTGCTTATCCTATTTTGGGTTCAGGTGTGAGCTAGCGGGTGCTGTCCATGGATGAATCACCTCTAGACGATTTTATATAGTTGTTAATAACTTTGTCTTTCGTTAACACTTTGAGAGACTACGTCTCTTGTGGTATTTTTATTTAGTTTGTAATATTTTGACACTCCTCGTATTTTTATATCTTGCATGTATAAAGGTTTTTAAAATACCGTATTTCCGCTATATAATTCACATGCATGTATGTTTTATTTTCCGCATGGGTTTTGTCGCGGAGGGTTGTCACCTAGTGACTTGTGACAATGACAAAATTGCAAAAATTAAAATTGACACGCCCATATTACAGAGGTGGCACCGTTTTTGGTAGTTTTACAAACAGGTGATTATTTTTTTTTTTTGTGTATTATTCTATTGGAATTAACATAGCGCATACCCAAAACTATTACCAACACTCAACCTTTTTACATTGTTAAGAACAATTGGAAGTGACAACACCCCACCCATGTGGGGTGTGGGTGACCGGTTTTAACAAGCCAAAGAGGGCTTGTTTTTCCCTCTTATTTTTTTTTTTTTTTATGACGAGAGGGTTGAGTCCCCCCCGGGCCCATGCATTCCCGCACCACCAAATGGACCATGTAAGCCACCCCCTTCGGGGGCTGCAGTGGCCAAGTGATCATCGCCCCAGCTAGTAGTCGAACCCAGGACCTCTCAACTCCTGCATTTCTGCAAGCTTCAAAGTTTAACCTGACTACCACTAGACTAACACCACTTGGTTAAAATATAAGCATTTTTTACAGTTGCATGCCTCGAACCCGTGATCTCTGAAAAGAAATTGAATGTCTTAACCACTGAGCCACATTCACTACTACCACTTTATTTTTCCCTCTTAATACATACCATAACATCTCATTTTTGCATGGATGCTTATCTTTCTACAAAATCTCTATCTCTCACTAAAAGAAATTTAAGAAATTCTTCTTGTGTTCCTACTCTAATAATATCATTACTAAGGGTAGTAATATATCTATTAGTTCATAATAAGGGCTTCTACTATTTAATACTAGTGTAGTATTTTTTAGAGATTAAGGGTAGTCTTGGGTGCTACTAATTGGAGAGTTTCTACTTTGAAACTTGGAAGATCATCCTCATATTACTAGCTCAAGAACAATATTTGAAAGGAGTTCAAATATTGTGCCCATATTTTCATAATCAATGTAAGAAATGGTTCTTTCCTTTATATTTTGTTATGCATGCATAAGGTCATAATAATTTAAGAGTAAACTATTAATAAGATGATATTAGAAATGTCTAATATCGAGTTAAAGAAACTTACAAGTGGTATCAGGGCCAAGGTTGTTGCATGCATAATCGATTTATAGTTTTTTCGAGTTATGGTAACTTAAACAAAACTAGTAATTTGTGTTTTATAAGATAAAATCACAAAGTTATTTGCATGTCAATATATTCCCTAACATGATTTTAGGTCATTTTGATGATTTATGGAAATTTATAGTGCTCAAATATGATTTTTAGTATTTTTATTACATTTTAATGAGTAAAATGATGTTTAAAATGCTAAAAATAGTTAGACTTACCTTCTGACCTTGATATTTTTACACATTATCACACATACATTTTACTTACTGTATGTAAAAGTTCGTGTGAAGTGGATTTGTTACGTGTGATTTATGATTTTTATATGATAAAATGTAATAAATAAAGATCAAATGGTTAAAAATACTTCCGCTTTCAATATGACCATGAAATATTAGTATGTTGTCACATGCATGTTTTCCTGTCAGACTGGAAAATTTCAGACTGATGTGATTTGTCTAGCACGATTTATGAATTTTTAGTTTAAAAACGGCATAAATAGTGACTAATTTAGCAAATATAGCTAAAATAATTTTCATGTCAAGAGAAAATTGTTCCTGGTTGCATAAATGTCCCACATTTCAGATCTAAAGTTTAAAATTTAATATGATTAATGTTTGCATGCTTTATGTATTTTATTTGATAAAACCGATAAAGCGCAACCATTTTTCTCAAAACCGATTCGAAATTTTTAAACCATGATTTTTGACATTATGAGTGTCATGGAAATGTTCCAGAATGTAAAAAAATTTAAAATTCGAATTTTGAAATTATTGTAATTAAATTTGGATTTATTTGATTAAAATATGATTTTAAAAGTCTAATATGAGCAATTATAATAACAACAAGTTGAATTATTGTCAAAATTGAGTGATGACTAATTTTTGAGGCCTAAATGAGTTGGGATAATTAACTTGGACTTAAATATGATTTAAGTATTGTTTGGTGATTTTAAAGTGTTATTATCACGCATTTCCGTAAAACCGGGTTATATTCGATATAAACCGTTAAATAGAGCGATTTGGCATTTAACATGAGCATGTTTTATACATATTATAATGCTGCATTTTTATTTATGAATGTCATTTTTTCAATTTATGAATGTCATATTTTGGTTTATGTAATTTGGAATTATGTAATTTTTCCTTGTATGGCCTTAGTTTTAATCGATATTGCCCGAAATGTAAGGGAATATTGATTCGGTTGTAATTTAATGTGATCTCGAATCACGTTTATTGTATTATTTTATTTTACAAATGTATAATAGGAAATTATTGTAATTTTATTATATATTTTGTAACTAATTGTAAAACCGGAGTTTCCCAAAGACGGTGCCATTCGGAAAGGAGTTCCGAGCGAGAGACGGTGACCTTGGGAGGCGTGCTTATGAAGTTCAAGGGACCAAAGGAGTTGGTTTCCGAACTTGTAATAGAATATATGATTTTCTATTATAGGAAAGGCCATACTAGGAGTTTTATTTTTATGCTTGCATTTTTATTTAATATGTTTGCATGCATTGCCAAATCGCCATAACATGACATGCATATTTTATCGAGTATTCGACCGTGTCAATTAAAATTATCGTTGATTCATCGATTTAGTTCACTTAAACGAGATAGATAATAAATTGACATGTCCTCTCATAAATAATTGAGATTACGCCTTACCAAATGTAGAACCCATGAATCCCAATTTCGCAAGGAAGTAGGCTCGGCTCACCGGGGTGCTAAACTTGTTACGTTGGGTAAGTGGGGTAATAAATGTTATTATTTCGAAATTTAGATTGAGCTCAACGGAAGTATTCGCGACCGTAGCCGCATGTGTTCCGGGCTTAAGATAAATTTTAAAGTAATATTATCGACCGAGAGTTCTAATGTAGAATCGATTAAAGAGTTAATCCACCGAATTATGTTAATAAGGGATGAATCGGCATACCGTGCCCAAGTTGATATGATATGAATTTGGATCTCGGAATCATTTATAATAGTTGGGTAGAGGTCACTATTTAAATGTTAAAACTTGTTTAAAATGTTCACAAGTATTTAAAATGATAAATGTTGACATTTCCTTTATGTCTTTAAAATTTGTAGTCATAATTGTTTATTCGCAATGGCAAATGCTAATTCGTCCACCACCACCTATGCTCCAACTCTCCAAATATCTCATAACTTCGATCCTTCATGGATCGATACAAGTTAGAAAGAATGGCGCTAACTTTACCAATTGGGATATGCAACTCCGCTTGGTCGCGGCGGGTGACGACATGTTTCGTTACCTTGCCAAGGCCTCTCCCACCACACCTAATGAAAGGGCAACCGCCACGCAAGGCGAGCCTATGAGGCTAGCCACAAAGAGTCCGCCGCGATCAAAAACGTTTTGATCTTCTCGTTGGAGGTCGATCTTCAAGGGAGTGCCATAAGATGAGCACGGCCTATGAGATCTATGCCAAGCTTGTGACCATGTTTTTCACAAGCTCCTAGGATCTTACAAAATAAGACGGCTTCCACATTATTCAACATGAACCTAAAAGAGGACCAAAAGTTGGACCTCATGTACTCAAATTGATTGAGCATGTTGAGACTCTTAAATTGCAAGGGGTGACCATTCCCGAACAACTCGTTATCGACCGAGTCTAACATTCCTTGGGGAAAATCAAGGCATATGTGAAGTTTAGGATAAACTACAATATGCATAACATGAAAAACCTCTCTTCATGAAATGCACAAGATGCTCGTGCAAGCCGAGAGAGACATGGGCTAAGTGTTAGCACTTCCAAGGATGTGCTCCATATTAATAAAAGGAGCAAGGGGAAGTTCAAGAAAGGTAGTAGTAAAGGGAAGAAGCCCTCCACCTTCAAAGGAAAGGGAAAAAGCTATTGAGAAAAGCTCACCCAAACCCAAGAAAGGTGCCTCAACCGAGGACAAGTGCCATTATTGTAATGGAATAGGGCATTGGAAGAGGAATTGCACTAAATATCTTGGAGATATCAAAACTGGAAAAATGTTTCAGTTGGTAATTTATCCCTATCGTTTATGTTATGATCTCAACTTTGGTATATAGATACGAGTTGTGATTTTTACCCTATTTAATTGTAATTAGGGCATTCTAGCAAGGATAACGGCAAAGACAAGCAAGCCTAAGAAGGCTATTCAAGGGAAGCTAAGGTAGCTACCCATGATTGAAGACCTATGGAAGCTTGATCTCATTTTGAATTATCAAAATTTTGGGATGTATTTGGAGATATTGTTTTTTAGAACTTTTATAATTTCCTTGTTTGACATGGAAATTTGTTCAATTCCTTTATTGACATTGGTTGTAATTGGATTTAGTGACTTGGTTCTCAACCCAAGTCATTCGGTTTGTTGAACCTTTTAGTTCTAAAAACTTGTCATCATACTATACTTGCACAAATAACATAAATTATATCGACTCAAATTGATCATGTAAATATTATGATGATGGGATCATTATAATAAAAGGCTAAGAATTTGATTCTCACTTTGAAAGATCAATTGCTAAGTCGAAATTGAGTTATTGAACTCAAAATAGGGAATCTACCAAACCAATTGGCCATACCACTTATAAAGAAAGTAAATGACATGAATATGAGTTCACCTCTTTAGCTCTTATAGAACTAGTCTATGTTGAAGCTAAGATTCGATGTCTTTACAAAGAAGTATTTAGTAGATCACTTAAGGTCATGTTGTGATACTTTTACCTCCCTAACAAGTATGAGTACAAATTGTTTGTGGCTCATAAGGCTATCTTTAAAGAAAATAGTTGTATTTTTCTAAAGATAGAGTGGGAGAAAATAAGCCACAACGAAAAACTAGTTAGGAACTAGTCAGGAAACCAAAAGAATATGTTCTTAGGTTAGACTCAAGACTAGTGAGGAGACCAAAAGAAAGCGTTCTTAGGTGAATCCTTAGACTAGTGACGAGACCAAAAGAAAATGTTCTTGAAATAATAAGATTATGATCTATGAAGTGGAAGAACCTAGAAATTTTAAAATTTGATTTTCTAATATAAGAGACTTATGAAACTAAATGGAATCTATGCAAAGAAAATGTTTTATTTGGAGTTGTCCAATTGTAGTTGCATGGATAGACATGTAGATGTCTTCAAAAGCCAAGTTAATGCGTAACTATGCTTAGATCCGAATCATCAGTGAAATACCTCATTGTAGGTGTGTACAAGATACACAATGAGAACCACATGTCCAAATAGGGATTTGGAAAAGGATGTGTACATGACACACAGCCTAATGTATCTACCTAGAGGTTATGATGATCTTTTCTATTATAAGATATAAGAAGAGTTTCACTTGAATTGTCGAAAAGTCATGTATAGACATGAAATTCAGTGGGAGTTAAAGTCATGTAAAGACATGAAATTCAGTGGGAGTTAAAGTCATGTATGGACATGAAGTTAAGTGGGAGTTTAAGTTATCATGTAAAGACATGAAGTTAAGTGGGAGAAATTGTTTTCCACGTGAATGACGTTTCACTCATTAAGAGTGACATATTCATATTACCTTTTTGAAAGGAGTGGTTGGAATTTTATGTTGGATGAAAGAGGGCAACATGTATACTAAAATCACAATCTATTGTGGAATAGAAGATTTTAGCTTGGCATTTAAAAGGTATCTTATATCGATAAGATCCTTAAATCTATTCAACAAGTCAAATAGGTTGTTTATGTGGATAAAAGTGGGATCACTATGGTCATAGTCATCCACTGAACCTAAGAGTTGCTGATCACATGAGACCAATCATGTATGCCATTACATGAACATACCTAAATGAATTGTATGTTGGGAGCATGACAAGCCTAAAACAAACAATCCACATGAGTGTCATTGGATAGCCTACAAGAACATCCGTAGAGTTCTCGAGGAGAACTAGGGATACATTCTTGTGTTTGGTAGAGAAAATTTGACAATGTGGTAAAGGTTACACAAACCCAAATTTCCAAACTTATAAGGATTTATCGAAATCCTAGGCGTACCTTTGTTATATAAGAAGCGAATAACTAAAAGGATGATTGAAGAGTCAATCATTATAAATTCTACAAATAGAGACCTAGTACATTATGATGAGGATAAGGTGGTTTAAAAGGAACTAATAGTAGATCCTTTCACCTAAATACCTATCAGTTATCATGATAACAAATGGGAGTATCTTTCACGTTAAAGAGCCCAACGCTAGATAGAGATCTAGACATGTACGTAGATGAATTCATGTTATTAGGAATAACGTTGGATGGAAGGAAAAAGCAATTCACAAGGTTGGAATAAATGAATATATGGTATATTCACTACCCAAGCCTTTATTGCATTTAATAAGATCGTCATGAATTGTCATGGACGAAATAAACTTTAGATTATATGATATGAAGCAATAACATTGTGTTGATTGTTCATATATGATAATCACATTTATCGTTTGAGTTTCTAAAACTTGTTTTGTGCTTTGTTATATCCAAATGGATTGTAGAGACAATTTTGGACTCCATTAAAGTGGACTGATTTAACATAGCATTGGCCCCCAGTCACTTATATGAGGTGACATCTCGAAGTGACTAGATTGTGGTGCGATTGATGGCAAGTTCAAGTGTCATAGGGTCATAGGGATGACCAATCGATCACATAGACAAACTGTAAGGGACAATCTGTCGGGCAGTGACCGCTTATAGAATTCTGGCAATTCTTGTTGTAACACCCGGAAATGTACCCTATTTTTCTAGTGAAAATATTTTACGAATACCTTTCAGCAAATTTAAGTTTTAATTTAGAATTTATTATTCCGGGTCGAATTTAGAATTTCCGAGTTCGTATTTGGAATTTCCGCGAGATTCCATGAGAATCCCGTCTTAAGGCGAGTTTGACTTTCCTTGACTTTTTCCTTACTCATACTCTCACTCCTTTAACCTATTTCATTCATTCAACACAAACCAAAACTCTTACTTCTTCCTTAAGCAAATATCAAAAAAACCTTGCCTCCATAATCTTTTCGATCTTTGAATCATCCTAGCTCATTCGTTACTTGCTTGAATTCACGTAAGTTCGTCTCATTCTTCTCCTCTTACCTTCCTCTATCCGTTTTGATATTAAAAGTATCGTCTTTCTCGCTTTTCAAACTTTCCGTCTTTCTCAAGATGAATTTTATTCATCTTTTATGATCTATTTGTAGGTGGTGACCTCCAAGATCCCGACAAAGACTATTACCTTATTGAAGAGGAGCTTGACGAGTACTGAAGACGCTTAAAGGTAACGGTGAAGGATTACTCGATATCATTTACGTGTTTTATGTGATTTCTAGGATAGAAACCGTATTTAGATTATGGTTAGTAAGCTTATGACTTGTGTTGTTGTTGATGGATGTTGTTTATTGAGTATTGATATGAGTATGAATGATTTATGATAATATTGGATGATAATTGAATTTGGATCCTTAGTGAAAAATGGGATTTTCGAGTACATTGGACCCCAGCCGGTCGACCGGCAGCCGGTCAGACCACCGGCTGGGGCACCTGCTGTATATTTTGGCATTTTTACGTGATTTTGAAATATGAAGTTGGGCTCAGCCGGTCGACCGGCAGCCGGTCAGACCACCGGCTGAGACACCCCTTCTTCTTCCTTGTTTTCAAATGACCTTTTGGTCCCAGCCGGTTGACCGGCAGCCGGTCAGCCTGACCGGCTGGGACACACTGACAATTCAATTGGTTTTTCGTATAAGGCATTGGCCTGAGCCGGTGGACCGGCAGCCGGTCAGCCTGACCGGCTGACTCCTGCTTGAAGATGTTTGTGAATTTTGTTTACGGTTTTCATTTATAATAATTCTAATCGTTCGTTTATCGTATAATTTTACGTAGCGACTTATAATATTATTGTTTTGAATATATGACATTTCATTCGCTTGTATATCATGTTTTGTGACGGTTTTTGGTATGTTCCCACTTTGAGTCAGTTTTTACAAATGTTACGGTTTGAGCTCTATTTTGTCTTCTGCTTTGTACTCTCATTCCCTTGGCTACCTTCCCGTTCGTAAGGCTGGAATGTCGGAAGGGAGAGGTATCCTACTGCTTAATTGCAAGTGTTAGTGGGCATACGACGACGTTGTTGGGAGTTGAACGCTATGCGTTGATCGACCCGGCCGTCAAATGTTGTGTACTTGCGAGGTGGTGTTATTTGCATGTAGCGTACCCTTGTTATGAGCTTGGCTCTTTTTCCGCCTCTTTTCGGTGAATTGTCCTACCGAATTTGGGTACTCGACGTTTCTCTTTGTAAGACCGGTCCTTGGATTGCGAAACGTCATCGCATGTCGAATCGGAAAATGTTTTATTCGAAGTCTGGCCAGATTAGACTAGGACTATTTTATTATCGTCGTGCTACCAGGAGGACATTAGTCTACATATACGAAATGTAGCATCGTGTATGAGTTCAGGGAAATGCTTTATCCCGTGGATGCCTTTTAAATCATTCTTGCTGGGACACGATGCTAGTGCGTTTCATTTACCGTGAGATTGTCGTCTTGTGTCGTTCTTTGAATGCGTGATTTCATGATATTGTTCATGGTCATTGCCTGATTGGACACCGTCTATGCTATTTGGGTTATTTGGAATGGATGATAACATGATGGATTTATTCAGGGTCATTGCATGACGTGGCATGGTTTGTTTGTCGAGTCTCAATCTTATCAAACTTATACCGCTAACGGTGAGATGCAAGCCCTAGTGAGCGTATTCGGTTGCCTAAGAGTGTCTTCCCCGAGTCTTTGAATAACATGATGGTTTCAGATTTGATTTCCACATGATCTTATCATTATTTATCGAATTGCCTATCTAATCTTATTGTAACTCACATGTATATCTATATATGCATGATTTTAATTTTGTATTTCCTTATATGTACGTTTAATGTGATATGGCTGGGAGAACCCGGAGTTACTCCCCACTGATTGTGGTGTTCATGTTTTTCATGAATGAACAAGTTGCTTGCATGGATGGCTTTTTGCTTATGCTATTTTGGGTTCGGGTGTGAGCTAGCGGGCGTTGTCCCTGGAAGTTTCACCTCTAGACGATTTTAGCTAGTTTTGCTAAACACTTGTTCTTTGCTAACATTTTGAGAGACTCCGTCTCTTGTTTGTATTTCCGTATTTAGTTTGTAATATTGTGACACTCCTCGTTTTATTTAACTTGCATGTATAAAAGTTTTTAAAATACCGTATTTCCGCATATTATATCACATGCTTGTATGTTTTATATTTCCGCATTCGCGAGGGTTGTCACAGTTGGTATCAGAGCTTTATCGTTCCCGACGCACACACGTGAACCCTAAACTTAAACTACTTGACCTTGAAATAATAAATGAGAGATTGGGTAGAAGTTAAGGACTTTACTTGGTAGTCTATTTGTTTATGCTATTTGATAGGAGTAACTTAATTTGTTTTTGTTTCTTATGAAGATGGTTAGACCACGATTAGCTGAGAACGTTATGATGGAAGCTCTCACTCAAGTGCTGAAAAATCAGCAAGATGCAGCTTTAGCTCAAGCTAACCAAGTTCCCCCTAGAAGGGAAGATAACCATCAAGGTGGCTACGCATGGGTAGCTGGACAGATAGCTAGAAGTAAGATCGTACCATATGGTGGAGAACCGGACCCTACGAAGTTATCCGATTGGTTCTGTGAGATGGAGAAGCTGTTCGATCTATACCAAGTCCGAGAAGAGGACAAGGTGAGGATCGCAAAGTATTTCCTGGTGAGGGAAGCTGATAACTGGTGGGCTATCACAAGTGCCACCGCTGTTCTAGAGGAAGACTTTAACTGGGCTTGTTTCAAAGCTTTGGTGGAAGGTAGATTTTATCCTAAAGAGCTTAAACAACAAAGGCTCAGGGAGTTCATTGATTTTAAACAAGGCAACCTATCAGCTCAAGAGTTTACTACGGAGTTTAATAAGCTCGCTCATTTCGCTCCGAGGCTTATCCGTGATGATGAAGACCGAGCATTCTATTATCGTAACAAGTTGAGTGCCGTCCTTCAAAGCAAAGTGAGAAGGAATACCAATTCCTTTGGGGATCTTTATGATGATGCCTTATGGGCCGAGAATTCAATGAAGGCTATTAGAGAAGAAGCTTTAATGAATAATTCCTCTCCTTCGTATGCTCCTAGACCGAATGCTTTTGGGAAGAGACCGTTTATTCCGTCTCCTTCTAATTCTTATGCTAGCAAGAGGAGATTCAATCCTCCTTCCAATGCTTATACAAGGAATCCTGCTCCTTTTATTCCTAGAGCTACTTCAAATGTGGCTCATAGGCCTTATGCTCCTCAAGCTCAACCTCAAGGTCGTTTTTGCAACCGGTGTAGACTTCCACATCACCCCGGTAAATCTTGTGCCAACCGACCATATGTGTGCTTCTTTTGTCAAAAGGGTGGTCATCGTTACGAGGATTGCCCCGATCGAAAGTTGCCCCCTCCTCCTCCTAAACCTAAGGGTTCCATCTTTGTCATGAGCCGTGCTGAAGCCGATGCTCATCCCGAGATCATTACGGGTATGTTCTCAATCTTAGAGCAACCGTGCCTTATTTTATTTGACACCGGTGCTTCAATGTCTTTTGTGTCATCAACCTATGCTAGTAAATTATCTATCAAACCTACATCTAGTGAGGATACTCCCATATCCTTACCTTCCGGAGATATTATCTCTTGTTCTACCGTTTATCCAAATGTACCAATATCTATTGCGGGTTCTATCTTTCCCGCTAATCTCCTTAAGTTTCCTCTAGGAGAGTTTGATATAATATTAGGTATTGATTGGCTAGCAATGTATCATGCTAGGTTCGTGTGTCGTGATCAAAAGATTTATCTAAAGAGTCCTTTAGGGGGTTAGAATAACCTATAAGGGATCTCATCCCCGTAAAGGTGTGTCTTTAATTTCCGCTTTGAAGTTGGTAAGTATGGTTAGAAAAGGTCACCAAGCATTCTTGT
>JAIUZE010023096.1:0-12922 GCA_022085475.1 Heliosperma pusillum
AGGATGTCCCAGTACAGATTGGAGGGTTCTTTATACCAGTAGACTTTGTGGTGTTAGACATTCCCGAGGATGCTAACATCCCCATCATTTTAGGGAGACCCTTCTTACATACGACTGGCGCAATAATCGATGTTGGTAAACGAACTTTAACCTTTAAGGTGGGGGGTGACCTCCTTGTGTTTAAACCTTCAGCTACACCCCGTTCCCCCTTGGTTGTTCAGTCTGATTCGTTGATTAAGGAACAGTACCAGCCAGTTCAGACCCCCACAGACCTGACACAGACCACCACAGGCCAGAACAAGGGCCAAATTGGCCAGAGCACACTCACACCGATCAGTGAGGTACCCCCTACCGATCGACATACCACCCACCGATCGGTGGCAGGCCTGAAAACCCCTGTGAGCTGTGTTGTGGAGTCTAGCTGTGTTATTACTGATTTTATGGCTCCGTCTCACTATTCTGGAGCCCCTGTGGAGTCTGTTTGCTCTGTCCCATCTTTCGCAGGTCGCAATTTGAGTAGCTATTCGAAAGGATTCGAGGGCAAGAGTTTGAGCGGAGAGCCGATGTATGGGATGCCGCAAAATTTCTGGAGTCATCGCCCTTCTTATAGTACACCATGGCAAGTCGCAGTCCTCCAAGATGATTTTGGAGACACTTCTGATGGAGGGTCATACAGCGACCCGATTATTTGACATATACTTAGACTTTGAGACATTTTTTTGTTTTTAGTTGGACTATTTTTCATTTTGAACAATTTTGTTTTTTTTGGTTTGTTTTAGTTTTGGACAATTTGCAATTTGTAACTTTGAACATTGTGTGAGATGAGAGCGAGAGAGACATTTTTCCTCCTGTTTTGTAATGCTACAGGTAATGACGGAGCCGTCTAGCTGATGATAGCTCGGGATGGTGAGGACCTGTTCACCATTCACCGCCTTGCTTTGAACCGGTTGGGGGGAACTCTCACTCATTCTGTAAGTCTACCCTCTCCACTTTCACTCTCACCTGCATTCCCCATTCTCCTTTAACCACCTTTGCACCGATTTTCGTCAATTGAGGACAATGACGAGTTTTGTTTGGGGGAGGGTTTTGGTTGTGTGCTTCATATGTGCTTCATTCGTATGTACTATAAGCAGTTGCATGTTCATACGTGAAAATAAAAATTTTAAGAACTGCTTATGTGTGTGTAATGGTTCGAGATGTGCAAAACGACGATGAAGATATATACACTTAGCTTAATTCATCTCAACTGTGGCCTAACTTATATGATACGACATATTGAGATTAGATTGGATTAACGAGTCTAACATGTCTAAATTGACTTGTTTGATGTGAATCTACTTTGTATCGAAATGCTTCTCAATGACGTACTGTAATTCTTAACCTGTATGCTCGTGCTTGATTCATAAGTGTGAATATTGACTCGTTGTAGTTTCCGAAGGTATGCACCCTAGGTCCGTGGACCGGGCATTCACTTAAATTTGAACTCCACTTAGCCAAATTGCCTTGATTCGTCCCTTTAGATGTAGGATCCACTCTTTATTGACCACGTTTCACAAGACTATATTGACTACCTTGGTTACAACCTTACAAATTATGAACTACACCGTAAAAACATCCTACCCAGACTGTAATGGTTGCGTATAGGAGAGTTATGTCACGAAAACGTGTCAAATAAAGAAAAGGGCCTGATTTTTGAAGTTTTTGAGCTGATACCTATCGGTGTGGCCTAGTACACCGATCGGTGAAGGTATTATGACGATCGGTGGGCCCCTGTTTTTGGCCTGTTTCAGTGTTATATGAATGTCTGGAGAATAATTTAGCTTCATAGCAAGTTATACAGCAAGAATAGTGATCGAAAGTTGAGTTTCCAAACAATAAAGTGAAGTACTGAGATCTATTGTGAAGGTAGCAGTTCCAAAATGGTGCTATCAATACATGAATGTGAATTCCTATTGTGTGAAATGCAATTACCGAAGTTATGATAATGTCAAGAGATTCGAATTTTTGCCTATGATCGGTATTGGTTAATGTTATGGACGTTTGGGTCTTTTCATTAGTGGTAGCGCAACCACCAGTTTTTTTGAGCCCCACACTCCCATACGCGTTAGCACGCACCCATCTTTCACCTATTGAACATAGCCCCATTACAACCTTGTTCCCAGCATACCTTGAGAACTTTTAGTACTACGAGTATTATTTACGAACTTGGATCATGTTATTGAGTGTGCTTGTTGAGTCTCTACTTTTGAGCTCGTTTGCAAGGTCTTGCGTTATTCATGAAGAACATTGAAATTTAGGCATGTATAAGACTTGTTTTGAAGGTCGACTCTTGTGCACTTGTTCTTATCTATTTGTGAAAGCCATAGTTTGGATGAACACAAAGCAGGAGTGTCCAGAGTCGTTATCTCTTACCGTGGTCATTAAGTGTGCTTTGGTTTATGTTTACTTGAGGACAAGTAACGGTTTGGTTTGGGGGAGTTTGATGTGCATATTTTATATGCACATTTACACACTTATTCGCCCCCATTTCAGTCTTACTTATAGCTCATTTGAGCCGATTTCATGTCATATCCCTCGCCTATGCTACTTTGGTATGTTTTGTTCCTCAATTGCAGGTTTAGGACTTCTCGGGGTGCTGTTGGATGCATTTTGGATAGTTTGAAGGGAAATAGATTGAGTTCTAGATATGTGATTGAGGCGATTCAAAATGGATAAGATAGATCTCTTTCTTAGCTTCGGAATGAGACCAAGAACGCCAAAATCCGCCAAGTAACGAAGAAATGGCGGACGTTTTAAGTTCAGTGCGCGGTGCAGGAATTTAACAGTGCTACCGATCGGCAATGCCTCCCACCGATCGTCCAAGGGCCAAATGGCCTACCACCGATCGGCAATGCCTCCCACCGATCGGCAATGCCTCCCACCGATCGTCCAAGGGCCAAATGGCCTACCACCGATCGGCAATGCCTCCCACCGATCGTCCAAGGGCCAAATGGCCTACCACCGATCGTCAGAGACATCCTGGGGGCCCTTTCCACTTCTTCCTAAGCCTTGTGGACACTTCATACAAGCCCACCTATCGGTGGGAGCCCACATCTACCTTGAACTATCAAATGAAGACCTATAGAGGACAACTTAAGCCCACACCTATCGTCAAAACCCATTCACTGATCGGTGGGCTAGGACACCGATCTTACACACTTTTTGAAGCCTACTCCGATCGGTGGGCCAGGACACCGATCGGCCATGACAACCCACTTTCGTTTTCTACCTCTCTAATCTACTGGGCAAGCTATTGAGCAACGGGACTGAAGCTTTCTGAAGCCCAAGTCACTCAGAAGAAACATCGAAGCCCCAAAAGAGAAAACCTAGCTCTATATGAAGGGGAAGTAATGAGAGTGAGGGGTATCTCTCCCTAGACGTAAGATCCCTTGTCACGGATCGAGTTTCCGCTCTAAAACACCATTTTAGATTATTGTTTTACATTTTAGTCGATTAGTTTTAAGCTTTCGTTCGTTTACAACATTATACCGATCGGCATAGCTTTTTACCGATCGGCATCCTCCTTGTTTTTGCCCTAATTCAGGTTCTGATTCAGTTTTATCTCGTTTTCTGTCATTTTCGTTCATGTTTGTACGTTTCTCGACCATGAATCTTGCCATACCATCCTGTGTCTTCTTGTTTTGCTTAATATCTATCACCATGAGTAGCTAATCTGCATGCTAGGGCTAGGGTGAACTATTGTGGATCCGGGATTTGGTGGTTCCAATTAAACCGTTTATGCATCTGAACCTATGTTTGATTTAATTGTCGTTTGACTGACCTAGGACGCTAGGTTATCATTTGTTTAGTGTATTTCCCCTGAGACTGACCAAGTGATTGGGAAGATAGACCTGACACCAATCGGCATAACCTTATACCGATAGGTAGACATATAGGATAGTGATTTCTGTGAGACCGAACCAGTTATCAGAGTCGCTAGGGGTGGTTAGGAGGCCGAACAAGCAACTTCCTGACCCTTTAGGCTGTTTAGACCTTGGCTGACCTATCCCGTTGATACATAGTGATCCCGTTTCTGCCCTAGTCTTCGTTTCATCTGATTTTCATAAATTTACTTCGTTTTATATTTGTTTTCATTTATTCACTGCTTTCAATTTCGTACCTTCTAAACTCAACCCCTCAAAACTGTAAACACCATAGAATTGAACACTAGACACCCTACATCCGTTTAAACAATAGTCCTCCCTGTGAATTCGACACCCGACTTACCATTAGCTTCATTAGCTAGTATTGTTGGCTTATAAATATTGTTTGATAGCAGTCCCGACGACAAACGCGCATCCGGGGGTCCCCATCCTAAACTACTCCCTGCCAATACCTTAACTTTGGAGTTTCTTTTGCATGGACACCACAAAAGAAAAGTGCAACTTTGTTGAATGGAAGTAGTTTCAAAATCCCTTTAAAACACTAGTTAGATTTAAGCTATCAATGGTCTTTTCAAGAGCCCCCCACGTATGGAGTATTACACTACTTGTGCTGCTTCTGGCTAGGTCGACCGAACCTACCCCACCTTTCCCCGGCCACTGCTCACACCATCACAATTGGTCAACAACAATAATGAAAATTACTTATGAGTATGAAATATCGTCGCACTCCCTTCCATTCTTGCGCATGCCAACCACTGCTTCCCGCCAGACGACCAACCACCCCCCTCGTTTGCGCAATCGCCAACGACCACCAGCACAACTATGTGCACACGCCTAAAGCGGCTCGACCACTAGTCCCTCCCCACCGCCCTCAGCCAACCTCCACCCTCTCCCTAATTAAACTCAATCTACTTAATTTGGTGCAAAAAAGTAGGTGCATAATCAATAAAGTTATGAATTATGACTTTAACAAGATTTATGATATATAATCAAATAAATTGTGGATAATTTGATTAATTTGAAATGAAGATCTTAGAGGAGTTTGATTTTTTTTATTGTTTTTTTTAAGGAAAGGGGCGAAATATAGAAAAATGGTGGTAAAAAGTCCACGAAAAAAGTAAACTTGTCAATGAAAGCAGCTATGTAAATAAATTCTAGTTATAACGAGAGAAGATGAGATCCCCGTGAATGAAATAATAATAAATAATAAATAGGTGGATGTAACTTCCTCTACCAAACTGCAACATGACTAGCACAAGGTTTGTCCATTCAAAACCTTATAAAGTGTGATTTTTATTGGATATGGAAGCTAAATATTTCTCCCAAGTTACAGTTTGTTTTCTTTAGAAAGCGTGTGTTGATGGTTTGCCTACAAAAAACAGGCTTCGTAAAAGTCATATTGATGTTCCGGTTCATTTTGTTTTGTGCAATCATCCAATTGATGAGGATCGAGATCATTTCTTTTTCAAATGTCCCTTGATTGGTTCGGTTATCCAAGATACGGGCATTATTAGCCTTAATAGTTTTTTAGCAACTTATAATAATGTTTCGAATCAAAGTTTTGTGACAAAACTTAACTATTTGAAAAACTTATAATCTCAAAAGCTGATTTCATTAAAATTATTTTCATTTGGTGGAAATCTTGGTTTTTTAGAAATGACCTAATTTTTAATAATGTTCTTTTCAATACCAACAAACTTATTCTTTTATACAGTAATGAGATAAAGTTTGGAATGAGATTAAATTTAAGGATCTCGACAATCCTGATGAAGATTACTCAATTAGAAACATTATTAGTAGTAAGAAACAAATTAGTTGGGTGAAACCTCTAATTGGTTTTATTAAACTAAATTTTGACGGATCAAAAGTAGTCAGTAATATAGCTGCTTTAAGCTACTCTTTAAGAGACCACAATGGTAAAGTTATTTTGCTAGGAACTATAACATGTGGATCTAATAGAATTCTGGTTGCAGAAGGCCCCACATTAAAACAAGGCATTTTAGCTACTAAATCTCTAGGAGTTTCGAAGTTGATAATTGAAGGTGACAATCTCTGTGTTATCAACTCAATTCATAGTACTTGACAAATTTCGTGGGAAATCTTAAGTATTATCAAAGATGTGAAATTAGATCTTCATTTCTTTGAGAAAGTGATAGTTCAACGATATTCATGGAATCCTTGAAGACATTCGTCGTATCAGCATTTTATTTCATTGTCTAAAGTTTAGTTTCATTCCCCGTTCAATTAACAAGGTAGCACATTGCCTAGCTAAACATGCTATTCACATGTAGTTGCCTTATCTTTTACTATTGCAAAAAAAAAAAAAACAAAGTGGCCGACTTTAAGGTCTTTATTAGGCACTCTTGTCAAACTCTTTCGAGGTGGTTTGAAAGTCATTGGCTACAACTTAACGTGCTCATCCGAAATGATTAAATAGATTAGTCCTATACTCGAGAATCAATTTAATTTTCTCGCCTAATTAAAAAAAAAAAAAAGTTGAAAATGGAGGAACGCCGAGGCGGCGACAATAAATATTTAGATAGATTTAGTAAAAGTAAGATACACATTCGAGAGACGAGAGTGAGTGGGCAGTGGAGAATGCACATCAGCGTTGACACAATGACACATACAGGCTGTGTAGTTAGTTAATGCTTCACAACCTTATTAGTCATTCACAAATTCTCATTTCTCACCGCGCTTTATACCAACATCAGTACATCACTCCACTCTCAATCTCATCCCTTTCTTCCCGAAACATCACACCAAATATTATTCTCACCCAATTCCCCTTAATTATATACCAATACTTTGATTATTTTTTGTTTAACAGATCTACATCCTTTCTATTGTTTAATCTTCAGGTATTTTTATCTACTTCCCATTTCTTCCAATTACTCCCAATTTCATGTTTTTCTGTTTTAGTTATAACTCGTCATTTGGATTTTCAATTGGGAAGAACCATATTCCTGTGTTAGTCCACCTTTCAAAAACTGATCCTTCTCTAAAGCTACCTATTCAATATATGGGTCATTTACATGTTACTGCTATCGGTTTTACACAATATACTAGTGTAAAACAACCTTAGAGGACTGCCAAATCGCAAATTCTTGTTTTAGATGCTCACTTTTCGTCTCAAGCTTCAGACGGGCATATGTGACCCATAAAATGTAACCACAATGATATATCCAATGTTACACCTTATGGTTACTTGTTTTTCAATAGTGCTCACATTTGCCTGTAAAATTGCTACAAAATCGCAAATAGTGGGTATATGTTATGTTTCCCGCCTGTTTTTGTCATGTATGTATGAAATGTAGTATCCCTTTCTATATTGTTATTCATGATCAAACACTGATTTTGTACGAGTAACAAGTAATTGGTCGATATGGAAATGGTAGTGATAGTAGTATGTTCCATCTAGTCATGTATAGGCCATTTTGGTGAATGTTTATATAGCTCAATTGGTAAGCTTATTGGGGATTCCAAGTTAGAGGTGGAACTTTTTTTCCAAAATTAGGTTCAATTTCAAACATATTAACAAAATGGGGGGTTTTGAAAGAAATTACCCAAAATGGGTCTACGTAGGATAGGTATGCACGAAGCTAAGCTACGGAATAAGTCGCTTAGCGACTGATCTCCCCCGAGCGATCACTGACCTCTAAATAAGTAGAAAATTATATAAAAAAATAGAGTTTGGGACCGCTCAGTACCACAACGACTTTGATCGTTTCTAAAGGTTAAAAAAAGAAAAAATAATTACTGTAGCAAGTCACTCAGCCGCTAAGCAACTACAGTAATTTTTTTTGCAACTTTTACCTTAAGTTGCTGAGGGGCTAAGCGACTTTGGTTCAAAATGCTGAGCCCCTTAGCGACTTGTGTCTTTTCCTCTTATTAGCCTTTTCAAATAGTAGAAAGGGTATTGGTCGCTCAGAGGAGAGCGACTTTCACACAAACCTAGCTTTGGAGCTGACGTGGACCCATTTTGGGTAATAACTTTCATCTCTACCCCATTTTGACAATTTTTTTTGATTGAACACTATTTTGAGAAATGGGGGTTACTAGAAACCAAAGGTTGAAAATTTCAACTAAAATTTGCAAATTATTCATTGTTAATGGGGTGACTGCCACTACTAGCCCTTGTCCGGTCACTGCAAGTACTGATGACCACATTTTCAAATTCACTTCCAGTAGTTTTCTATTTTTGTTCCTTGAGTTTTGAACTAGATAGAACAAAAATGAATATATTTGTAATGGATTTATATTTGATTGAAATTCCAACTGCAATGGGTTTGGGACTTTGGGCCACACTCATAGGGATAAAAGAGAGTCCGTCACAAGCCACTGAAGGTTTTTCCTAAAACCGATTGGTAGTATGAGTAGTAGTTTATCGGTTTATAAAATGATCAACTTTTCTCCTCTATAATAAATGTGGACACTCACATGTGGCATGCATGGTTTTGTGTCATTCTTAATTTGCTGCTGGTGTTCGTGAAAATAACATGTAATGATCTTATGCATTTTAATTATTTATTACACGATCACATATGATCTTAAGGTACCATGCTGGTGTTATTTGCCTCTTAAAGCTTGTGGTTTACTGCCATTTGATGCATGATTTCACCTTTCATAATCCCATAGTATGTGTGTGTGTGTGTTTTTTTTATTTCTTTTAATTTAAAGTTTTCTCGATTTCTACGCCTACAATGTAGTTTATGGTCTTAATATTCATCTCATGTTGTAGGTTTTCTTTGTACCCTTCACTATCAGTTTGAGAGGTTTTAGCAAAGGCAGAGCACATCATCGAAGAGACAAAAAAAGTCATGTCTAGAAGGCCGGTGAACCCAACTCGTCGCTTGGTGGGCAATGGAGGTTTTCCACTTGTGGGAGCATTTCCATCAAAGACACGGTCGTCACCTTTGCTGTCACTTACTCTTGTTATTCTGGTACTTCCTATGCCTTTGTATGTTGCTTCACTAAAGCTGTGGATTTTTCTATCAACTGAATCTGTTCCAATCATTCTTTATCCCAGATTCTAAGAAAATTGGTTTCTGATTCTGTCTTTCCTTTTTGTTTGGCTCTCAGGGTGTATTCCTTATTCTTGGATACCTGTACAGTGGCTCAGGTCTGTTTGATGCTATCTTAACGCGATCTTTAGTACTGTTTGTATCATGCTATAGTGAACCGACTGTCCACATAGGATCATTAGAGCCGTGCGGAGAATCCCAGATCTTTTCTGCTATATTTGTACTGTTTTGGTGTGCTAAACTTGCCACATGTGATTGTCATTTGCACTATATTACCTAGAAGCCCCCGTCCCCAACATCCTAAGATATTGTTTACAATCTGTCAAATAGGAGCAACGATAGGTAGGACCCTCCTATCAATGCTCCTTGCCTTGTCCTGTTAGTTTCTAAGCAAATAGTTGAGCTAATACGTAAGAGTCAGTGTTTGATGTTTTGATTTAACATTGTACTATATGTCTATATTACATTCAAAAAGTTAGAAAGAGTTAAGCTAGCTTTGTGAATATATGAGTAATAATAAAAGAGCGAGATCCAATCCTTTGTGTAAGACTTATGTAGTTATGTCTTGCCTCCTTGGTTAACAAAGATCCAGAGTGTTGGTCCCTCTCTCTTGGTTTAGTTCGATATTTTTTTAAATCTCTCTTGGGTTGGTATTCAGATTTGATTTTTTGATGATTCTAAGGCTGTTCATGGGATTGTGTG
This sequence comes from Heliosperma pusillum, assembly GCA_022085475.1. Classification (NCBI taxonomy): domain Eukaryota; kingdom Viridiplantae; phylum Streptophyta; class Magnoliopsida; order Caryophyllales; family Caryophyllaceae; genus Heliosperma; species Heliosperma pusillum. Next base: position 9,650 of record JAIUZE010023096.1, read on the forward strand.
TTTATGTCTTACAGGTTCAAAGAGCATCATTTCTCGGATAGAAGGTTTGGGATATACTTAACTCTTTATCTATATTTTTAATTTTTTTGCTCTTATTATCTTGTTGCTGTCTCTCACCTTTATTCACTCAATTCTGGGCTCTACAGTTCAATAGTAGATAGATTAGATTAGCATTAATTATTGGCAATGAAGAATAAACACTTAATTTTCAAAAAAAAGAACAAGAATAGCTACAGTAGCCTTCATCTTTTGAAAGCCATGAATGGATTGTAACTCCTTGTTGCAATTTAAATTGTCATTTCTTTCATGTTCAAGCTTCAGCCATTGTGCATGGTTTTCTCATGCATTAGTCAGTTTGTCAATGATGTGGGAAAGAGAAAGGGACCAACTCGTTATTGGATTTGATCCCCTGATCCTCTTCTTCTCTCCGAGACACTATTCCAACGCAGAAGACAGAACTATTGTTTGCTGATATTTAAATGGGCATTCAGATTTGTGTGGCCAAGAAATTTGCTGAGATAGATACTGCTGACTTCTATTCCAAAGTCCACTTATCCTGAATGAATATTTTGTAGTGTAGGGTAAACTTTTTATTGCAACCATTGTGCGCAGGTGAATTCTCGGGCACACTAGAACTTCAGAGAGCAATACCTGTTCTGAAGAAAGCTTATGGTACTGGTATGGGCAAGGTTTTGCATGTTGGTCCTGAGACATGCTCAATCGTCTCTAATTTGATAAAAGAAGGGGTGACAGAAGCATGGGGCATTGAACCATATGATCTTGAGGATACCGATTCAAATTGCAAGAGTCTTGTGCGGAAAGGCTTTGTTCGTGTCGCTGATATCAAATTCCCGTTGCCATATAGGTCGTCCTCATTTTCTTTAGTCATCGTGTCAGATGCATTGGATTACCTATCCCCAAAATATCTGAATAAAACTATTCCAGAGTTAACAAGAGTGGCTGCTGATGGAATTGTGATATTTACAGGTATGTCAGATTTCTCATCAGTTCAACTTGTATTACGAATGAATTAGTATCACATTCCAAAGATATGTAATCTAAAAGTGCATCAATGTATCTCTGTGGCTGAATATGTTGTATTGGATATTCCATCACTAGCTTTGAGGATGCATTCGATGCTGCAGAACTTGTCATTATATTCATTGCTGCAGAACTTGTCATTATATTAGCACGATTAGAACAGTGGCTTGGCGAGTTGCCTATTCCTATGTTTGATTTGAAGTCTTCTCTAGTATAGAGCCGGTTGATTGGCCTTTGCTTGTCAGCCTGTCGTAAAATTTTCCTGGCTTTGGCTGCTGTTTAGGCCCAAAAAGCCTGTGGTCCTGTCTAAGCACTAAGCAGGCTCGTTGAACTTAAAGGGCCAGCTCTGAGTCCCATGGTTTAGGTTTGTTAATGGTTGATTTTTCTCATTGGCCGTCCTTCTTTTAGGTTTTCCTGGTCAGCAGAAGGCTAGTGTTACAGAGTTATCTAAATTTGGACGCCCTGTGAGTGCTCGATTTTTCCGTTTTTATGTGAAATCTCATCTAATTAATGTCTTGTTGTGGCCGTTGAAATGACGGTTGGAAAATGCTGATTGTTGTTATTAGGCTAAAATGCGGAGTCAATCCTGGTGGTTGCGGTTTTTTGTTCAGATTGGAGTGGAAGTGAACGAACCCGCTGCCAAGAAGTTTGAGCAGGCTGCCACGAAACAGTCATACTCACCAGGCTCCCAAGTATTCCACCTTAAATCTTTTCATTGATATTCCAAATTTTTGAGATTTTTGGAGGATATGCTTCAACAAGTAGACGACAGGATCTATGTTATGTAGTGTTAGGTTGGTGTAGCAATTGTGATCCTAATTTGCCCGGCGTTTCTCTGTTCACCACTACTTTGTATTCAATACGTTGAGTATTTATTTTTTGAGGGAAAAATACATTCGGTATTTATTATATATGCTGCTAAATCATTATTAGTTCCACATTTTCGATTTGTAATTGCCATATGCATTTTCCTTAGAACGTTATCCATATAGGTACATTACATAGCATATTCATCGTCCGGAGCAAAACTATGTCGGAAACTATAAATGAGAAAAATAAAATAAAGAAATTACAAAAAAAAAAAAAAATTACAGTAGAAACCTTAGAGTTGGAGAACCTATTGATTAACGCTTGCATAATTGCATTATTATGCTGAGGCCAGAAAAGAGAGCATAGGAGCCCGCGCTCGTGAAGATTTCACGGTTGGTTTCGTTCTACACTTCTACTGTATCATCTGTCTTTTTTTCTGGAATCTGTTTAAAATGGCTTTGTTGTTTAATGTTGTTATTTACGTTGGCCTTGTAGACAAGAGATGACGAGAAGTGGATGAAGCACTCTCTAGGGTATGCTAACTATACTCAAGAAATTTAATGTCTGTAGAGTTGTTCTTTGATTTGGCGACATTAATTCCAATCCATGTTGATAACATCTCTTTTAACGATTCAGATACTGGGAGAATGAGAGGGTGAGGCTACATTACCGGCCAGTTCATATGAACGCATTGGATGATGAAGTTGAAACTTTCCCTCCTAAAACCCGTGTCTATTGTGTAATTAGCCCTGGGAGAAAAGACCCCCTTAGGCGACGAGGATGAAGCAAGGGAGGGGATCGGAAATGAAAATGGATCATCAACAATGGAAATAAAGCTGGAAGGGAATTCAGAGGGCGCTTCATATTGTTATTGCAGCAAAGTAAGGTACTGCTCTTGCTGATTAACTGTGACACTCGTGGAGTTGTGGTAATGATGTTCTGCGGATTCATGATTGCTCCGTTTACAATAAATTGTCATGAATTTATGATTGCTCCTTCTACAAATTACAAGCAAGGAAAAATAGTGCTTAGTCCTTGTGTTAGTGAAAGAAGATTTCTTAGGATGATATTGACAATGATGTGCCACGATTCCACGAACGTTCTATTATGGCCTCTTCAACTGTATGGCCTGTACCTAGGGCGATTCCAGAGGACATATTTTACAAGTTACCCTTCCCTCATGGTACTACTTCGCTATCGGTCACCCAGGAGTATTAGAATATTTTTGCTTTCTTAATCACACAGAAGCAACCAAGGGTTTTACAGGGTTAAAAAAATAACATGCATGCATTTAGAAAAAATGCTAAGCCAATCCAAAGTAGGATCTTTAGTTGACTGTATTAGGCTACTAAAAAAACAATTGAGTATATACCCGTGGTCCGTGGACGTTATTAAGGAAGTGGTGGATTGGGGCGCATCGAA
>JAIUZE010023097.1:0-13094 GCA_022085475.1 Heliosperma pusillum
TTTATATCTTACTTTGTATATATTTGCATTGCTTTTTCTTCTAACCTCCATACATAGGTCCGCTACACATCGCTTAAGAGACTTATAGAAGGGATTAAGAAGACCACCATGGTATGATCGTTCTTATTCTTTCCCCTTCTTTCTTTCTTTACTTCTTATCACATGAGGAGTTTGGAGGAATTGTTGATGATTGCGATGTTGATTTTGATGGATTGGCGGTTGTGTGACTTATGTGCTGTTAGGGGGTTTCATTAGATTAATTGTCACGTAGTTCACTAGAGCATTTGCATTAGTTTGTATATATGTTGCTTAATTCTAGATCACGGCATATAGTTGCATTTAGGAGAACTTTTTGGAATGCCTAATTTGGAAATTGAACAAGTTTGAATAGGCCCTTGTAGATACTCTTTTTGCTTAGCACTTTGCCTATTAAAATAGATTTTGAAACACCTTTTAATGTGTATTTTTAGTATAAATTTCGCACCGTTTCCTAGAGCCTAGTCAAGGGCTTGCATTTATCATCTTGACCATCCCCATGGTGTGAAAATTCCTTGGTGAACGCTTTCCTAGGTGACTCTCGAGGCCATGTAATTGTCCAATCATCACATTTCACTATATTTGACAAAAAGGAAATTTTCCCATCAAAAGTCCAAAAATTGAGTTCAAACATAATGGAAAAAGAAAAGCTTGAAATTTTGCACATTTTTTGCCTTAGTCCTAGCTTAGGGAGTGCATATGGAGACTTCTAGGCTCTTCTAGAGTACCCTCAATACATATGGGGTCGCTCTCGATGTCGCTACTGCGAGGATTTGCCTATTGTTGGTCTCCGCCGCACACCTTTCGCTAGGCTACCTTGCTCTCAAAAGGCACCCAAATCAAGCACCAAAAAAATCAAAAACAAAAAAAAAAGAAAGAAAAAGAAAAGAAAAGAGAAAAAGAAACAAAATAAGAACTCAAACATCTCGTTTCCTTACCTTTTTGATGATTACTCCTACGTTGCATGGCTAAAAGGGGACGACCCTTCCTTTCACTTAGGTGAGAGGCGGAATTCCGATCCTACAGTGTCTTCTAACACCATGGGGCCCTCACTTTCCATCCCGCTTTTTCACCCTTGACAAAGTTTTCTAGTAAACGTGAACGAATATACTAATTTTAAACAATAAAGAGGTGATTTATTTCTATCTTTCTAGGCCTAGTTCTTTGTAAAACTAGTAATTACATAGGAATTTGCATGCTTGAGATTTTTCCATTTTAGATGAATCCCGGCGCATGGATGAGGCATGTTGCCATTTGCTTTTGTAGATGCATTCTCATTTGTTTTGTGTGCTTTATTGCCTAGAATGCATCGAAGTTTTGGCAAGACCCCACTTGCCTTGCAAGAAGGTTTCCTACCTCATGGATACCTTGTTGTGAGTTGAAGGGACGGAGCAAGGCCCGTTAATTGCCTTGTATCGGTTAGGTTTAGCGTAGTTAATTAAGGGTCTTGACTATTGTTCATCCTTACTCGGGACGAGTAAGGGTTTGGTTTGGGGAGATTTGATATAGTGTCATTTCACCCCACATTTTCACCCCTTTTCATCTCGTTTTGTTTGCCTTTAACGCTCCCTAGGAGCGTTTCTACGTGTTTTACCTTCTTCTAGCATATTTCTCGCTTTTATCGTGCTTTTGTAGGTAAACCGTCAATTGGGGCGATTTCTACCTACTTTTTGATCAACAAAGAAGAAGGTGAATCATTCGGAGGACCCACGGCACACCTTGGGGGCCCCACATACCCTTGGGGGCCCTACTCGACGCGCCAAAGCCCTCCCGAGTCAAGGCAAGCGAAACCGAGAAGGAAACAACAAAGTCAAGCGAAGGAAGAAGGAGAATGACCATCTCACGGTCGTGAAATGCATCTCACGGTCGTGAGATGCATGCCCAAGAAGCTTGATTATCGTGGATTTGGTTTCACGGCCGTGAAACTCATCTCACGGTCGTGAAACCTATGTCACGGTCGTGAAATGAACTTCACGGTCGTGACTTATCAGTGAAACATGACCTTGCTCTGCCAACTCCTTCACGACCGTGAAATGGAGTTTCACGGTCGTGAGACGTGTTTCACGACCGTGAAACCCATTTCACGGTCGTGACTTTGTCAGTCCATGAAGCTTCTCGAGGCCCATCTTTCCTTCATTTTGTAAACCTATATATAGACCCTCTTATGTAATTAAAGGGCACGAAACCCTAGATCTGAAACTTTCATATAATTAGTATTTAATCTTGTATTAATCTTTCTTAATTAAGCAAATTAGTCGGTTAATTAGTGATTTCGACTTGGTTTAGTGTATGAACTTGAGTTATATGCAAAGGTTTGTGACGAAATCTTGGTATTTATATCAAAGTTCTAATCTTTCTCCAAGTTGGTATAATTCCTCTACTTAATCTTGCCTTTAATTAAGTTTTCATTTCATTTCTTGTCATTTACTTATTGTTAATTAGAAAAATGTTTATTGTTGTTGATTTCATTTTGCAATCCTTAATTAGTGTTGAATTTTCTTTACATATGAGTGAGTAGAAACCTTGCTAGGGTTATGTGGGGGATTATGGGTACTAGTATGAGTTGATGTGTTCTTGTTGGGCTTAATAGTTGATTATTGTCTTATCTCCATGCTACGCTTATAACTTGTTTGATGAAATGCCTACTCTAGTTTGCATGATTCTTTCGTTTGTTTCGAATACCATAAGATCGAAAGTCGTGGTTTTTCGTAGAACCGCTAGTTTGGCGAGCCGTATCTAATGACGCGATAGCTAGTTAGAGTCGGTTTGAGGAGGAATTGTAAGAACGAAAGCCTCAATTCACCTTCCTAGATTAGATGACTTTTCAACTATTAGACCCGACCCTTTCACTCGACTTTACTACCCATAGGAACCCACTCACCCTAGTTTTCCCCCTTATTTGATAAAAATCCAATCTTTCTAGTCTTAGACTCCTTTTGTTGTTTTTATTTGCTTTTAATTGATGTTATTTAGTTTAGTCAACAAACCCAAACCCAATTACTTTGTGACTTGCAAGAGACTTTAGTAGACTTTTAGATCACTTTTGAACAACAACCGTCCCTGAGATCGACATCCCTACTTCACAACTATTTTCACTACATCACTCCAATGGATCCGTCAGTAAGGATCGAGGCATAGAAGAAACAATAGAAGAGTCATCAACATTAAGCACATAACATGAGTCTTCTAGCACAGGACTCCTAACGGTGGAGTTTTTACTAAAGGTCACCTTGTCATCTCCTATCTCTAATGTCAACTTCCCATTCTTGACATCGAAAACTGCACCAGTGGTGTGCAAAAAGGGTCTTCCCAAAATGATTGGGTTTTGAGAGTCCTCGGTCATGTCAAGTACTAGAAAGTCAACGGGAATGAAAAACTTACCAACTTTGACGGGCACATCTTCTAAAACACCCATGGGTTGTTTTAGAGAACGGTCCGCCATTTGCAAAGTAATATTAGTGCATTTCAAAGCACCCATGTTAAGTTTTTCCAACATAGAAAAGGGCATGACACTTACACTAGCACCTAGGTCGCAAAGGGCCTTATCAATGGTATATGTGCCTATAGTGCAAGGGATGGAGTAACTACCAGGGTCCTTGAGTTTTGGTGGAGACTTATTTTGCAAGAGTGCACTACACTCTTCAGTGAAAGCTACGGTCTTAGTCTCATTGAAGGATCTCTTCTTTTTGAGGACTTCCTTCATAAACTTGGAATAAGAAGGAACATGGGAAAGCAATTCAATGAAAGGGACTGTTACCTTTAAATTCTTGACGACGTCAAGGAACTTACCATACTTTGCCTCCTCCTTGTGCTTGGCTAATCTTTGGGGAAATGGCACTTTGATCTCAATAGGAATCTCGGGCTCTTTCCTCTTTGACATGGGCACCTCAGCTTCAACATCTACCACCACGGGCTCATCATAATGCTGACCACTTCTCGAGGAAATGGCATTTACAGTTTCGTGAGGTTGGAAACATTGTGAAGGCAGCTGCCCTTGCTTTTGGTGGGTATTAGAAGAGGTATATTGGGAAATTTTAGCTTCCAACAATTTGATGGCGGCATCCTTAGCTTGATCGCTCTCTTGGAATTGAGCTATCATGGTGTCTTGCCTTTGAGCCAATTGCAGCATCATGGCTTCAAGTTTACTTACACCATTGTCACTCTGTTGAAATGTAGAGGATTGGAATTGTTCTAGCTTTTGTGTGAGAAGGGCTACTTGAGCTTGTAAAAGTGTCAAAGTGGGGTCCTCTTGCTTAGATTTTGATGGTATGGAGCGGGAATTTCTATATTGAGAATCGTGAATTGCCATGGATTCAATGGTAGTGTGAGCAATTTCAACATTAATTTGATCAAATCTTCCATTGTTAGCAGAATCCAGGATACGACAGGACTCTATAGAACACCCATTATAGAATGTGATGGCAAGGAGCCATGGATCTAACCCATGATGAGGACACTCCCTTTGCAAGTCCTTGTACCTCTCCCAAGCTTCATATAGGCTCTCATCATCCCCTTGTCGGAAACCAGTGATTTGACTTCTCAACAAAGCGGTCTTTTTGGGAGGAAAGTACTTTTGGTAGAAGGCAAGAGCTAAACTTTCCCAATCGGTGATACCTAATGTAACCTTATCAAGGCTATGTATCCACAACTTTGCCTTACCCCTCAAAGAGAATGAGAAGAGCATCTCTCTAATTTGCCCTTGGGTGACTCCAGTTTGTCTAATAGTGGAGCAATAGTCACAGAAGTTTTGGATGTGAAGGTTGAGATCTTCTGTGGTATTGCCACTAAATTGGCTTCTTTCTATAAGGTTGATGAATGCAGGTTTGATTTCAAAGTTTTGGGCTTCGATTTGGAGTGTAGCAATACCCCTTGGAAGTGTTTCTGCGGTGGGTTTGGAATGGTCTGAAAGTCGAACCATTTTTTTTTATTTTTTTTTGTGAAGATGAAGATGGAGTGTTGTTTGAAATTTGATTGGTTTTGTGAATGGATCTTCTTCTCCTTCAAGGTTAGATAGGATATCCGAGTGTTTCTCACGAATACGATCTAAACTTAAAGTATCAGAAGCTTTTGAAATTCCGTTGAATAGCTTTCGTCTCCTACGCAGAGTTCTTTCTAGGTCGGGGTCTAAAGAGATAGGGGTCCCTAGTCTAGAAGATATGGGCATAAGATTGAAAGCTAAGATGAAAAATCAAGAGAGGTCTAAAGGAATTTGGGTTCCTAAAGACTAGATAAAACTAATTGCGATAAAAATCACAAGAAAAAGGAAAACTAAACCGTGCTCTCCGGCAACGGCGCCAAAATTTGATCGTGCCTGTCGCAAGCCCGATACAAAGATAATTTACCCAGACTACGCTAATAACAATTTAATGTAATTAGGGAAGTAGGGGTCGATCCTCAGGGAGATAGTGTTTCCTATAGGATGTGAAATGTCTCGCAATTGGGTTTTATCTAACGAATATCTGGGTTTTGGGATTTTGATATCTAAACTAATATAAAGCATAAATGAAAACAAAATAAAAACAAATGAAAACAATAAAGCAAGTGATGAAAAGCATCTAGGGAAGTAGGTTCACACATGTAGATTGACATATTGATGAAATTGGAATTGGAACATGCAAATAATTCATTGTGAGTTTGTAAGAATGATGTGTTCATTACAATCATAGATCAGATGGTCTAGCAGGATTTTAGGCAATTTACTAGGTCTTAATCTACCATGTCATGCTTTGTCTATTCAATTCCCGTATCTCTACCTTGGAAAAGAATTCCATACTAGTCAGTGATTTTGGCCAAAAACCGTTAACTATCATTACAATCCAAACATGCATAGACACAACGTTTTAAAAGCACAATTTCTTTTATCCAATTATCATCTTTTAATCAATCTAACATGGCTACCCTACACCCTAGAAAGGTGACTACTCACTCATGATAATGTCTAAATCTAAAATGATATTAACAATGAAAACTAGGATTGGCATGTTTATTTGATTTTGACTCTTTATATGGCGATAATAACGACGCTAATAGATAATCTAGGAAATGAAATGACGATTATAACGATACTAAAATGAATCTAAGATAATATGGATAGAAAATAACAATCAAATGGAAACAATAAAGACATTCAACGAAAGATAAAGTAGGAATACCTATATGACGATCAATGACGATAATGACAACAATAATAGAAAATCCTTGCAAATAATAATCGATCCACCAATTACAACGCTTGAATCACACAAAGGAGATTACAAGGATGAAATTCTTATTGATCTAAACTAAGGGACAGAAATAAACTAAGAACTAAAGATGAAAAAGAAGAAGAAAAGAAGAGAAGGGAGGCTAGTTCCCCCTCCTCCTAATCTAAGGAGAAATGTAAGAAGAGAAGAGAAGAGGATGTGAGATGTTTGATGTTGTTGAGAAGAGTGGCTGGAGCTCTCTTTATATAGCATTAGGGTTTCGTGGGGAAGGGGTCAAGCATTGAACATATAAGACAAAAGAAGGAAGTTGAAGCAATTTGTGCGGATCAGCAGGGATACCCGATCGGGTACACACTTACCCGATCGGGTAAGTTGTCATCTGGAAGCTTTTGACTAACGTTTCATCTCCCTTTGCTTTGACTTGACTTCCATCATCCCCCTTGACCTCTTGAGTCAGGTTTGTTGATAGGGTTTGATGTAAAACGATGATTTCTTCCGCCTAGTTGATTGATCTTTCGACAACTGCGAAACTGTCTTTACTTCTTCTCTCTTTTGAATTAGTGAACCTTCTTGAAATGCTTTTGACATGGTCAAGCTTGCTTCTTCATATCGTCGGGTTCTAGGCAAATGCTCGGAAATATAGAAAAAGGGCGTAGAAACGTCACTTTCCCTACAAAACAGGTTAGAACATAGGAATTCGCCTAGAAGACGATATTAGCTCATAAAGTGGCTTAACAAAGCACAAATGACATACAAAACCGAGCTAAATTGGTGGTTAAAATCATACAAATATTCACTTATCAGGAGCACACCATCGAAGAGTCACCGATTTCTCTAGAAGGCATTTTGAGTAATGTTTTCTCTGATGTGGAAGCACATGAGAAAGAGGTCTATGACGAAGGTGTGCATGTGGAGGATGGGAAGGATGACACAAATGGTGGTGGGAAAGTGGATGGGAAAGAGGTAGAGAAAGATGATATACTAGTAGAGGATTATCTGGTTGAAGATGGAGGTGGGAATGATTTATTTGATGTTGGTGCTGAGAAGGTTAAGGATGACAAGGAGAGAAAAACACAGAAGACGCAGGAACAGGATCCTGATGATCTATTTGTTACTGCAGAAGACGCAGAAGCGGTGCTGAAAGTGCTGATCAGCTGATAAATGCAGCAACTACGGGAGATGTGGTGCTGAAGGATAATAAAGATTTCCGTTGCAGTTATTTGCTGCACTCAGAGTTAGACGAGGGGCTGATGTCTGTTGTGCCGAAAACGTTTGGTTGCAGTATTGACTGCGGGGAAGTGGATGAACAGATAGTAGTGCTGGCTAAGACTATGATATCAGCAAAGCATGTTTTCAATCCCATGCGAAGTCTTAGGAAACAAGCTGCAGACTACTATTTCTTAGATGATTGTGATATTCCACTATCGTAAGACAACCTTTCTCTTCTTGTTTTTCAGCCAAATAAACAAGTTACATGTTTTATTGTCTTTTATATATTTTCCTCATCCAATTTTTTTTCCTTTTCAAGCGACAACATCGTCCTTTGGGGCACTAGCAGTTACCTTACGAAAGAGGATATGGAAACGATGATTCCAGACAAAATGATAATGGTTGGCGTAATTGAATGGTGGTCATTGTTTCTGAATGATACTTGTATCACAGTAGATTTGAGCAGACTTTTCTTTGGCCTGGCTCAAATGGTTAGTTTTTGTATATGGAGTGTGGATAGTTCATTTATTTTCATTTTGTAGATCAACTCAAGTTTTTGTTTCACATTTATTGTAGCAACCATTGGTTCGAATCTGTAGTCCCACCAAGGATGAGAAGACTCCTAAAAGTGTGTTGGTGGATGAAGTTAAGTCCGCATTTCTTACTTGTATAAGGAACAACAAGAAACAATGTGATCTTAATTCTGATCTGGTATGTTTCTCTATTTTTTATTTGTTCTTCGTTTTGGACAGTTGAATTTTTAAGTAATTCTATGATCTAGATCATTTAGTAGAAACATGGATGTTATGGTTGTGTTATTGTGGTGTTATTCTTTTGTTATTGTGGTGTTATTATGTTGTTAATGTGGTGTTACTGTGGGTATCACTGCAGGTGTTACTGCAGGTGTTATTGTGGTGTTATTATTTTCACACTGTCATTTCTGTTTTGTTTTTTTTGACAGTTCTCTAATTATTTTAATTTTAAAATATTTCTCAGATTTTTATCCCACTTCACCTGGGTGACCACTTTAGCTGTTTGTGTATCAACTTTACCAAGCGTAAGGTTGAATATCTTGATAATGTATACAAAAAGCTTTTGTTTTATGGGAAGGATTCTGAGATTGGCCTGTATTTCCATACTGTTGTAAGTGATTTACATATTTTATTTTGAAAAAGATAAATAATACAAGTAGTGATATTGTTGCTTATGAATGGTTGTATTTGGTTTGTTTTGTAGTTAAACATAATGTCTGATTTTCTTGTTGAAAATGGAGTTCCCCGAGGGGCTGAGGTAAGAGATTATGAGATTGTGAACATCCCTTTTAGATGGCAAACCAGTGACCATGTCAGCGTGGATTGTGGTGTATATATGATGTTGCACATGCTCTTTTATCGAGGGCATCATTTTGAGTGCAACTTGGGCAACTCTGATTCTAGAGACCTTTACCGAGCTGTTCACTGCCTTGTTGACGTTGTCTGATTTGAACGAGGGTCGGGATGACTTCATAAACACTCTGTCCCAGCTGGGCAACAAAAAGGAGGCAATGTTGAACAACCTTGTAGAGAAACGCCTTATTGAGCTTGAAGAATGTAGGCAGTCTCAAAAGGGTAAAAAACGTAAGTCCATTGCCAGGAAGAAAACTTCTTGTAAGAAGTTGAAAAATTCGCAGTCTCCATCTGTCTCTGGTGCCAAGTCTACTGTCACCAGCACCGTTGAAGCATCCGCTTCTGTTAGTACACCTCCAGCCGGCCCTGTTAGCATTAAGGGCGACACCCCTAAGAGCTTAAAGTCGGTTTTGGGTAGCCGCAAAAGGGGGATGGCAGATGATGGGCTTGGTTGCTCCCTTGATTGCGGGGGAGAAGATAATCAGATACTTCTAGTATCTGTCTTCATGAGGAAAAACCAAAAATTGCTCTCTAAGATGCTCAAGTTGCGGAAGCAAGTGGTGGACCTGTGTTTCCTGGATGATTTTGGTTTGTCACTAACGTACGTTTTCTTTTTGTTTTCTCTGTTTTCTTTTCCAAAAATTAGGCTTCTGTATTGTTAGGCTAGTGTTTCTGTATTGTTATTGTAGTGTTGTTGTACTGTTACTGCAGTGTTATTGTGGTGTTGTTGTATTGTTATTGTAGTGTTGCTGTATTGTTATTGTAGTGTTGTTGTACTGTTATAGTAGTGTTATTGTGGTGTTATTGTAGTGTTATTGTAGTGTTGTTTTACTGTTATTGTAGTGTTGTTATACTGTTACTGTATTGTTATTGTAGTGTTTTTGTCTAGTGTTTAATCTGTTTTTTTCTTGTAGTGTTATTCGATTGTTATTATAGTGTTATTGTAGTGTTCTTATTATATTTTATTCCCCATTTTCAGAGAAATTTTTGTGGCATACAACGAAGGTAAAGGCTTGTTTTTGGACAGGAATGATCTTCTGTCAATACTTCCAGGTCCTTCAAGGTCAACAAGAGTAGTGGAGTGCTGGTCAACTCTTTTGAATTCGTTGGAGTTTGAACAAAGATCAGAACCGAGCACGATGTTCTTTGGATTTCGTCATATGGTTAGCGTTTTGTGTTTTGTTAATCCATTTATTGAGTAGTTATTTATTCGTCATTATTTGGTGATAATTTTGTAATTATGATTTTCATTATGCTTTGCAGCAGGACATGATTTATTCTTTGTTAGATAACTATTACGCCTCAAGCATTGATGAGGAACCGACTAATAGGTTGTTCGCGTCATGGGATACTTTTATAAAATGCTGCTATGGAAAATGTCATCTGAACTCCGATCTTATCTTCGTGCCTATTTTTCTCAATGATCATTACGCATGTGTGTGCATAAATTTCATCAATCAGTCCACAGATTTATTGGACAACATCCTTTACAAAGAAGACAAATATCCGGATATGTTTAAGGTGGCAGAGATTGTGGTCAGTGCTTTATAATTTTTACTTATTCTTTTTGGTATTTTTTGTATGCTTATTATATTATGACCTTATCATTTTCTTATATCCTCTTATGTTCAGCGCGACCACATGCGTCTTTATTTAAAGATGAAAAACATCATCAAGGAATCAGACTGTGAAGATTTTGAAGTCCGTGATGTCAAGTTCGATTGGAAAAAGAAGGAGCCGAACAACGACGAGTCCGGGTGTTTCATGCTCTATACCATGGCTCAATATGAAGGAACTGAATTCAAGTCGGACCTGGGGGTGAAGGTCTCTCGTCGAAGCTACTGTGCTGAAATAGCTGCTTCTCTAATGTTGGCGGATATGAATCAGTACAGGAATTTTGTCCTGGAAAATGTAAAAAAGCAGGAGCTAAAGAAACCTCATATTTTGAGTGTTGTTTCTAATGCAAGGAAGTACAAAGTGAACATTGAAAGTCCATAGACCTTAATTATACTCCTCTAATTAGTTGCTAAATTACTTGTTAATTTAGTATTTAATGATCTATGTACCATGCATGCAAATATAAAGACATTTATATAAGAGAAGAAATTTCCTCACATTGATATGGAAAAAATAAGGGCACAACAAGAACTCCTTCTTGTTGTTCTTGAGCTACAAATATGGATGAACACAAACAATCTTCAAAGTAGAAGATCTCCTCTAAGTTGCACCAAGATAAACCCAAATAATCTACCCTTATTATTAACTAGATAATAAGATAGATATTATACTACTAATATTATGACTATATTACTACACTAGTAATACTTAGTAAATATTAGTATTTGAGAGTTTTTAGTGAGAGGAAGAGTTTTAGAAAGAAGTATAACAATTGCACAAAATGAAGTAATGAAAAATGAACAACAATTGATCATTTTAAAGCCAATTTGGCCGGATCATTTTAGTCCAAAAAGGACTCTTATTTTGTTCAATTTGATCACATGCATTAGAGTGGAGTGTTGTAGTATAAGTGATGATTATATTCAACTTGTTATGTCACTTTCAATTAGTAACTAAAGAGTGTAAACAAGAACAACAATCATCACCATTGTAACTACAATATAACCGGCCATTATGGCCTAGTTTGGTCCATATTGATTTTTGATATTTGTCTCACAAATACTTATTGATCATATGGTTAATTATCTTGTATAATTAAGTGTTAATTTGATCATATAACAATTATATGACTCAATTAAATAAATAATATGTCCTTAACATTTTAAGTAATATTTTACCATTATATCAATATATAATGGGTCCCACAATGCTTAGTTAATTTATTTTACAACTCCTTGTAAATATAATTAACTAATTACCTCTATCTCAAAACCTCAACTAATGTAGTAATTTAACGATTAATTACTAAGTTAAATCTTATTTAATCGTATTAAAATAAGATATAAATTTATTAGTCAATTATCGCATAATTGAAAAATAAGCTTAATCGAATTTGAGTTCTTAACTCAATTTCTAACAATTAACTCTCGTACATATCGAATATACGTAATGTACTAATTAACTGTATCGTATACAAATAATTAGTTACTATTTGGATTTCATCTTTTAGGTGTGACCGAAAGGGATCAGTTGATCACCGCCGTCAAACGACAATAACGTCAAACTCTAGTCAGCCAACCGTTATTTATTTACGTTAATCAACTGACTAATCATATATATAGTCAATAAATATCCCAATTATATTCCATAATAAGATTTATTATGTGGCGCACTATTGTGTAGGACACCTACTCCAACAATCTCCCACTTGTCTGACACAAGTGTGCGTCACCGATTCTCTTGTCTCTTTATCACATCTCCCACTCAACGCAAGGTGTCTTTCAGGTCGCACTTGCGATTGACAATATCTAGAGTGGTTTTCTCGATCGGGAGAGTAACTGTCTGACCGGAAAATCTACCATAGATCTCTTTCCGAGCGTGGCCACGCATTTACAGTAACTTCTCCTCGAGTGGCCTGAAGATGTTTTTACCCAACGTGGGTGGACAATTCCTGTTGATCCATCTACTCTGTATGATGCAGATCACCATGATCCAGAAGAAGTCCATCGGCCTCCTTTTACGGCACGACCTAGAACATCAACCAAAACCAATCAGAAACTGCACCGACTCAGATAGATGGTCGCCAGTCAAAAGAATCGACTTATAGGAATAAGATAGAAGACCCTGTCACGACCAGGCATCAAATAATTGATTTAAGGGTCTCTACAATGTCACTGTCCGACAGAGTGTCATACAGTCTGTCTATGTAAACGACCAGTCATCTCCATGACCCCATGTTGCTGAACCAACCATCGATCGACTTACAATCTAGTCATTTCGAGACGTCACCTCATTGAGTGACTAGGGACAAAATACTAAGTTCGTCCTATTCACTTGAATAGGGTCCAACATTGTCTTACAATCTATCCGGATAAACAAAGTATTAAATTTAGTCAAACTAAATAAAAGAGTTTATAATAAAACTCGAACAATGAATGCAATTATCATATATGAAATAATTAATACAACATTCAATTATTACATATTACATAATCTAAAGGAATTCTGGTACACGTCTCAATCCCATTGTGACAACATGACCATCATGCTTAGCCTTTGACAAAGGCTTGGTTAAAGAATCAGCAATGTTGTCATCTGTCCAAACCTTACAAATGTCAATTTCCTTTCTGTCCACGTAATCTCT
>JAIUZE010023098.1:0-19499 GCA_022085475.1 Heliosperma pusillum
CAAAAATGGCACCGTCTTGAGGGAGTCACCGGTCTTCATAAAAATAATTAAAAATATACAAATATACAAATTCCTATTATACATTTATTCTATAAAATAAAATTATTAAATTATACAAACCGGCGATACGAGATCGCAATAAAATTACAACCAAACCGTTATTCCCTTACATTACGGGTAATAACGATTAAAACCAACTAGGCCATACTAGGTACAAAATTTGCATAAATTATTAAATAAATGACATTCATTCATTCAACCATAAATTAAATAAATTGCTGCAAAATTCATGCCAAAATCGTCCTAGATTCAATTCATGCTCATTGTAGCTCGATTTTTCCAGGATTTATTGATTTTTAACCATTAAAAATCACTATCAACATTTAAATCGCATTTAAATTCAAACTAATTAACTAAACTAATTTAGAACTCAAAATTAGTCACTACTACTTTTGTTGGTCATTAATTAGATCGATTTGATTTCATTTGCTAAATATTACGGTTTAATCATAACAATTATGAAATAAAACCAAAATAAAATATAAACATCATAAAATTTGAAACAAAAAATTTTTGTACATTCTGGAAAAATTCCAGGAACTATAAAAATAAAAAACATTTGCTCAAAAAATTTAAATTAATTTTATGAACAAATAGCTTTGAATTTAATGGTTTTATCAAATAAAAACATTAGATATAGTAAAACAGTGAAACAAATTATGAAATTTCACCAAGAGTATCAACATCAGAATTTTAAATGTACAAAAAATTTTCAAGACCAGAAATGGACGTTTCAATTTTATGAACATTATAATCTCATATTATCGACTTTTATCGTATAAAAATCAATGAACATGCAATACATAAGAAAAAGTCACGAAATTTTACATACAATATGTAAGAAATGCATGTGAGATCATATTAAAATTTCATGGCCAGAATCAACATGAAACTATTTTTAGTTAACTTTTAACTCATAAAATGCATGTTAACTCGGTTTAAACGCCAAAAATCAAAATAAATAGCAAATTAATCCCTAAAATCACGAAATTTTACCACAAACATTTTGAGGTCAGTAGGTATACATGCACCAAAAATTTTCGTCAGAATCGTAATTTAACTCAAAATCTTTGATTTATTAGTTATCTTATAACTTTAATAAAAATGTCCAAAATGAACATGCACGCTACAAGCTAGCTCTGATACCAATTGAAAGTCCATAGACCTTAATTAGACTCCTCTAATTAATTACTAAATTACTTTTTAATTTAGTTTATGATGATCTATGTAACATGCATGCAAATATAAAGACATTTATATAAAAGAAGAAATTTCCTCACATTGATATGGAAATTATATGGGCACAACAAGAACTCCTTCTTGTTATTCTTGAGCTATAAATATGGATGAACACAAGAAATCTCCAAACTAGAAGACCTCCTTCAAGTTGCACCAAGATTAACCCAAATAATCTACCCTTATTATTAACTAGATAATAAGATAGATATTATTCTACTAATATTATGACTACATTACTACACTAGTAATACTTAGTAAATATTAGTATTTGAGACTTTATAGTGAGAAGAAGAGTTTTAGAGAGAAGTATGACAATTTCACAAAATGAAGTAAGTATAAAATGAACACAAAATGCTCATTATATAGGCCATTTGGCCGGTCCTTGTAGTCCACATTTGGACTATTATTTTGTTCAATTTGATCACATGCATTAGAGTGGAGTGTTGTAGAAAAGATGATGATTGTTTTATACTTGTTATGTCACTTTCAAAAGGTAACTAAGAAGTGTACAATGAACAAAAAATCATCACCATTGTAAAACTACTTCATAACAGCGGCCCTGTGGCTTGTTAGATCCATTTTGATTTTGATCTTTGTCTCACAAAATTATTGATCATATGGTTAATTATCTTGTATATTAAGTGTTAATTTGATCATATAACAATTATATGACTCAATTAAATAAATAATATGTACTTAACATTTTAAGTAATATTTTACCATTATATCAATATATAATGGGTCCCACAATGCTTAGTTAATTTATTTTACAAATCCTTGTAAATATAATTAACTAATTACCTCTATTTCAAAACCTCAACTAATTTAGTAATTTAACGATTAATTACTAAGTTAAATCTTATTTAATCGTATTAAAATAAGATATAAATTTATTAGTCAATTATCGTATAATTGAAAAATAAGTTTTTAGCGAAAATTGCGGTCTTAACTCAATTTCTAAAAATTAACTCTCGTACATATCGAATATATGTAATGTACTAATTAACTGTATCGTATACAAATAATTAGTTACTATTTGGATTTCATCCTTTAGGTGTGACCGAAAGGGATCAGTTGATCACCGCTGTCAAACGACAATAACGTAAAACTCTAGTCAGCCAACCGTTATTGATTTACGTTAATCAACTGACTAATCATATATATAGTCAATAAATATCCCAATTATATTCCTTGATAAGATTTATTATGTGGCGCACTATTGTGGAGGACACCTACTCCAACAATAATGTTGTAGCTCACATTTTTCTCTTCAACTGCTATCTCACTATTTGATTAATTGCATAAAAGATAATTATTTTTCTCTATCTTTAGATTGGATCACTAATATAACAATATATCAAACTAAATTACTTAAACAATCTACAATTCTAACTAATTAAAGGCTAAATAATACAAATGTTCAAAACATATACCCAATAATATATACACCTAATACTTGTCTAATTAATCTACTTCAGTTAGAAAATAACGAAATTTTAATGCTTTAAGCAAGTCGTTGTTTTTAACATCTTATATGTATTTCTAACATTACCAGTACTCAGTCACCTGTCACGGATGGCTTCTTTCCCTAGAATTTTCTACCTTTTCAAGCATAAGGAGGTTGTCTAGAGAATTCTGGAGATGTGAAGACTAATCTAGAATAGCCCGGAAACTTCTAGAAACTTCCAGAGGCACAAAGGAGACTCTAGCAAGGACCAGAGACTTCTGGAACATACTGGACCGTTCCGGAATAAGCTAGAACATAGCGGAACTATCTAGATATCTCTAGGCCAATCTTGTACATACTAGAGTATTCTAGGACATGCCTTGTATATACTAGGAAGCCTTGTAACTTCTAGACAATTCTAGAATAGGCTAGGTCTTGTAGGGACTAGAACATTCCCAAGAGCCGTATATATAGGGGACCTTGGCATTCATTTTGCATCATCACAAAGCATTCACACAAACTCACTTGTATACTCAAGCATTCTTAATAAAAGCAATCTTTCCAAACTCCAAGTGTCTTAGTCTTCTTGTTCTCAAGCTAACACTTCTTTGTCCATCGACTTAGGCATTGCCTAGCATATAAGGGTCTTGCTTGACTTAGCATGCAACGGACCGCAAGTTAGGTAGCACACGAGCGTGATCTTTGGGTGTAAGTTATCATCTCGTGACAAGTGGTATCAGAGCAGGTTCGCTTGCGAAGACCATAGTTGGGGAATATGTCGGGACATGACGCAAGTGCTAGCGTGGTGGAGGACGTGATGGTTGGGGGTAAGGCTACGGGAACTAACCCTCAAAAGAAGGAGACTACTAATGCTCGGATAGCACGGGTGGAACTCGCTGTGGGGGAACACCAAGATGCCTTATCCGGGATCGTGGAGAGTATGGAAGACCTTCAAGAAAAGGTTAAGGGTTTGGAGCAGGATAATCAAGACCTCAAGGGTGAGGTCCAAGGCTTGATCAATGAGCTTGCTGGTTCTTTGCGAGGGGAGTTCGCAAATGTGTTCCGTGAGCAGATGGCTCACATAGTCCAGGAGGAAGTGGCCAAGCAAACGGCTGAATTGCGTGGCCACGTTCAAGCCTTAACGACTCAACTTACCGAGACGAAGACCGACCTTGCCTTATATAGAGCTGCTGTGGCAGGGACGACCACCATTCGGGAGGCACCAAAGATTCGAGTTCCTGAACCAACGAAGTACAATGGCAAAAGAGACTCGAAGGAGATCGACAACTTCTTGTGGGGACTCGAGCAATACTTTGATGCCCTCAAGATCACCGAGGATGACATGAAGATCAAGAGTGCCACGATGTACTTAGCCGAGGATGCCATCCTTTGGTAGAGGAGACGACAAGCCGACGAGAAGAAGGGGTTATGTCACATCAATACTTGGGATGACTTCAAGGGAGATTTCAAGAAGCAATTCTACCCCGACAATGCCTAGGAGATAGCCTTGAAGAAATTACGAGCCTTGAAGCATATGGGATCGATTCGTGAGTACGTGAAACAATACTCCTCACTCTTGCTAGAGATCGAGGACATGCCGGAGCACTTATCGTTCCTATACTTCATGGATGGACTACAAAGATGGGCCGAGCAAGAGTTAAAGCGTCGAAATGTCAAGACTTTAGCCGAGGCCATCAATGTGGCAGAATCTCTATACGAGCTAAAGACGGAGCCAAAGCGCGATCGGTTTGTTAAGAAGGGTGGTAACAAGGAGAGAGGTGGGGGAGCCACTACTCCTTCGTCTAGCGGCGCATCTACTTCAAGGTTTTCGAAGTATAAGGACAAGGGCAAGGCTAAGGAGACGTCTTTCTCGGACAGCAAGCTTAAGAACCGAGATTGCTTCCTGTGCGGAGGGCTGCACTTTGTACGGGATTGCCCACAAAAGCAGAAGTTGAATGCAATGGCGTCCGCGTACGATGAGAAGACTAGCTCCGAAGACGAAGCACGGATGGGATCTCTTCGGTTGCTAAACAAGATCGCCAAGGAGAAACCAAAAGTGGAAGGTAAGCCTACCAAGCTCGATGTCCTTCCTCGTTCAAGTGGCTTAATATTTGTAGAGGCGATCGTAAATGGGAAGCGCACCAAGTCGTTGTTTGATTGTGGTGCCACCCACAACTTTGTGACCAAGGAGGAGGCCACAAGGTTGGGGTTAAAATATCATAAGGAAGGAGGGTCGATGAAGGCTGTGAACTCCTCATCGATGCCTATTCATGGAGTAGTTCGGAAGGTACCCCTTTGTTTGGGCGAATGGGAGGGGAATGCCGACTTCACGGTGGTGAACATGGATGACTACGCCATGGTGCTTGGTATGGAGTTTATCGACTCAGTGCGACCGTTGGTGTTCGAGAAGGATGGGTCCTTGACTATCACTAGTCAAGGCAATGCCCGATCAATTCCGGTTACACGTGAGCAAGTTGAAGCGAAGACGTTGTCCGCACTCCAGCTCA
Source organism: Heliosperma pusillum (assembly GCA_022085475.1). Taxonomy (NCBI): domain Eukaryota; kingdom Viridiplantae; phylum Streptophyta; class Magnoliopsida; order Caryophyllales; family Caryophyllaceae; genus Heliosperma; species Heliosperma pusillum. The sequence continues at coordinate 5,254 of JAIUZE010023098.1, forward strand.
AGAAGGGTATAAAGCATGGCGAGGCAACGTACTTGGTGGCGATAGTCGAGGAGACACCCTCATCAACATCGGAGGTGCCGATGGAGGTTCAAAAGGTCTTGAAGGAGTATCAAGACGTGATGCCACCCCCGTTGCCTAAGAGACTTCCACCTAGGAGGGAGGTGGACCATGAGATCGAGTTGGAGCCAGGAGCTAAACCGCCAGCCATGGGTCCGTATAGAATGGCACCACCAGAATTAGAAGAATTGCGGAGACAACTCAAGGAACTCTTGGATGCCGGCTTTATCAGGCTGTCAAAGGCCCCATATGGCGCACCAGTCTTGTTCCAGAAGAAGCATGACGGGTCCTTACGCATGTGCATCGACTATCGGGCTTTGAACAAGGTCACCGTCAAGAATAAGTACCCGATCCCTTTGGTAGCCGATCTCTTTGATCGATTGGGCAAGGCAAGGTATTTCTCTAAACTTGACCTTCGATCTGGTTATTGGCAAGTGCGTATCGCTGAGGGTGACGAGCCAAAAACTACATGTGTGACCCGGTATGGGTCATACGAGTTCTTAGTGATGCCGTTTGGCCTCACAAACGCCCCAGCAACATTTTGTACGCTAATGAACAAGATATTTCACCCGTTTCTCGACAAGTTCGTGGTGGTATATCTTGATGATATTGTGGTGTATAGCAATGACTTGCAAGAACATGTGCAACACCTACGACAAGTGTTCCAAGTCTTACGAGAGGCGGAACTCTATGTCAAGTTAGAAAAATGTTCTTTTGCGCAAGAGGAGGTGTCTTTCTTGGGGCACCGAATAAGGGGCGGGCAAATTATGATGGAGCATGACAAGATCAAGGCGATTAATGAATGGGAAGCGCCAAAGAACGTGTCGGAGCTACGTTCTTTCCTTGGACTAGCAAATTACTATCGCCGGTTCATCCAAGGCTACTCGGCCAAGGCTGCTCCCTTGACCGACCTATTGAAGAAGAAGGTCCCATGGGCGTGGGACGCTAAATGCCAGGAGGCATTTGATGGGCTTAAACGAGCGGTAACCGAGGAACCAGTGTTGGCGTTACCCGACTATAGCAAGCCATTTGAAGTCCACACAGATGCATCCGACTATGCTATTGGAGGAGTGCTCGTCCAAGACGGTCACCCAGTAGCATTTGAATCTCGGAAGTTGAATGATGCAGAGAGGAGGTATCCAGTGCATGACAAGGAGATGACTGCGATCATTCATTGTTTGCGGATATGGAGACATTACCTACTTGGGAGCCGGATCGTGATCAAGACTGACAATGTTGCTACAAGCTACTTTCAAAATCAGAAGAATCTCACTCCCAAGCAGGCTCGATGGCAGGACTTCTTGGCCGAGTTTGATTATGTCATGGAGTATAAGCCGGGCAAGATCAATACGGTTGCCGATGCCCTAAGCCGAAAGACCATGTTAGCTGCCATTAGTGGTGTGGTCAGCAACATGATTGGGAAAGTCCGGGAGGGACTTGACAAAGACCCCCTAGCCAAGAGCTTGGTGAATTTGGCTAAGGAGGGGAAAACCCGAAGGTTTTGGGTTGAAGACGATGTCCTCTATACGGTGGGACATCGCGTATACTTGCCAAAGTGGGGAAACTTGAGGCGAGAAGCAATGAAGGAGTGTCATGACTCCAAGTGGGCTGGACATCCGGGGATCCAAAGGACGATGGCCTTGATCGAGCAATCATTCTATTGGCCACAGATGCGGGACGATGTGGAAGCATATGTGAAGACTTGCCTTGTATGCCAACAAGACAAGAACGAGCAACGAGTCCCAGCCGGATTACTACAACCCTTACCGACTCCAGAGAAGCCGTGGGAAAGCATATCAATGGACTTTATCTCGGCCTTACCCAAGTCAGATGGGTGCGGTTCTATCTTAGTCGTGGTGGATCGACTATCAAAGTACGGGACGTTCATACCAGCACCAAGGGACTGCACGGGTGAAGAAGCGGCAAGACTATTCTTCAAAAACGTGGTGAAGTATTGGGGACTACCACGAAGCATCGTAAGTGATCGTGATCCTCGATTCACAGCCAAGTTTTGGACGGAACTTTTCAAATTGATGGGGTCAAGTCTGCACTTCTCGACAAGTTTTCACCCACAAACGGACGGGCAGACCGAGAGAGTCAACGCCCTTCTCGAGTTATACTTACAGCACTTTGTGGGTGCCAATCAGAAGGATTGGGCGAAGCTTATGGATGTGGCCCAATTCTCTTATAATCTTCAAAAGTCCGAGTCAACCGGACAAAGCCCGTTCGAGATAGTGACGGGATATCAACCCTTACCTCCTCAAGCCATTGCAACCGGATATTCAGGCCAAAGCCCAGCAGCATTTCGGATGACTAGAGGATGGAACGAGCAACTCGACATAGCCAAGGCGTACTTGGACAAGGCGTCAAAGAAGATGAAGAAATGGGCAGACAAGCACCGCCGACACGTGGAGTACCAAGTAGGCAACTTGGTCATGGTGAAGTTATTGCCGCAATAGTTCAAGGCCTTCCGATCCGTGCATAAGGGACTTGTACGAAAATATGAAGGACCATTCCCGGTCATCAAAAGGATCGGAAAGGTGTCGTATCGAGTTGAGTTGCCACCTAAACTCAAGATTCACCCCGTGTTCCACGTGAGCATGCTTAAACCATACCATGGGGACGAGGTGGATCCAAGTCGAGGGGAGTCTCAAAGGGCTCCCACAGCAGTTGTGACTTCCTATGACAAGGAAGTCGAATCAATCTTGGCGGACCGAGTCATACGGAAACGAGGAGTCCCAAGGCAACGAGAATTCTTGATCAAGTGGAAGGGACAACCCGACAGCGAGGCGTCGTGGGAAAAGGAAGCAGATCTTTGGCAATTCAAAGACTTAATCCAGCGCTTCGATGGAGCTCCGTGACGAGGGCGTCAACGGTTCAGGTGGGGGAGAATGTCATAGATGGCTTCTTTCCCTAGAATTTTCTACCTTTTCAAGCATAAGGAGGTTGTCTAGAGAATTATGGAGATGTGAAGACTAATCTAGAATAGCCCGGAAACTTCTAGAAACTTCCAGAGGCACAAAGGAGACTCTAGCAAGGACCGGAGACTTCTGGAACATCCCGGGCCGTTCCGGAATAAGCTAGAACATAGCGGAACTATCTAGATATCTCTAGGCCAATCTTGTACATACTAGAGTATTCTAGGACATGCCTTGTATATACTAGGAAGCCTTGTAACTTCTAGACAATTCTAGAATAGGCTAGGTCTTGTAGGGACTAGAACATTCCCAAGAGCCCTATATATAGGGGACCTTGGCATTCATTTTGCATCATCACAAAGCATTCACACAAACTCACTTGTATACTCAAGCATTCTTAATAAAAGCAATCTTTCCAAACCCCAAGTGTCTTAGTCTTCTTGTTCTCAAGCTAACACTTCTTTGTCCATCGACTTAGGCATTGCCTAGCATATAAGGGTCTTGCTTGAGTTAGCTTGCAACGGACCGCAAGTTAGGTAGCACACGAGCGTGATCTTTGGGTGTAAGTTATCATCTCGTGACACACCGCTCTCAATCACCCACAATAGCCCGGAACTACCACTCTCTCACCTACTCACCATCACACCACCTTCTCTGTCACTCACCTAGCCCCAACTAGATTCCTGCCTCCGTAACAACCATCCTGAACACCCCAATGACGAACATAGAGAATATATATTGAGTACGAAAGTATGATATTGATTGGATTTCTTTCACAAACAATCAAAAAATAAATAGTCGTAAAACATATTCCTAAGAACGTATTTATGCTATAAACTAGAAGCAATATCTAAAATTGTCAAAATTCAACTCAACCCGACCTGTTCTAGGGATGAGACTCGTCAATCTTGACTGGTTACTTCACGCGCTCGACCCAAAATCGAAACTACCTCCATTATTTTAGGGTTGAAAACTGAAAGTATTAGCTATGGGCTGTAAAATTGAAGAAAAAAAACGTTAACAAAATCGTTTTACCCTCTCATCCCGCATTCATCAATCTTGCATCGATCTTGATTGGAACTCCTTCTCTTTGGGAAGAAGAGGTGCCGCCTTTTCGCATCTTCTTTTTGCTGATGATATTCTACTCTTTGGCAATGTCATTGAAAGAAACTTGTGTGCACTCCAAAACACCCTCCTTGACTTTTGCATTTCCTCTGGGGAAGATCTCCCCATCCACCCCTGATTCTGAATCATCTTTTATTTTGAGACCGCTCTACATATGAAACACTCTCCTTCTCTTGGTACTTACCTTGGATTTCCGCTTACCACTAGAAACCCCTCTAGAGCCGACGTCCAACCTACTATCGATAAAATATACGGCAAACTTGCAAGTTGGAAAAGTAAATTTCTTTATCGGGCTGGTAGGATCTGCCTTATTCAGTCTACTCTCAATGTTATTTCTGCTCATCTTATCCAATGCATTGCTCTTCCTTCTCATTCTCTTAGGAGTATTGATAACATTGTTAGAGGGTTTCTTTGGTCTGGAAATGCGTCGGAAAAAATTCCGTCTTTGTAATGTGGAATTCTTTCACAAAGCCAAAAGCCATTGTGACCTTGGTATTCGATGTTCTTATAGTCTTAACTGTCCCTATTGTGCTCGTTTATGTTTGAGAGCCTGCTTTATCCAATCTAACCTTGCGAGTCATGCCCTTCTTAGAAATTATGTGTTTTAGAGACCCGATAACATTCCCTTTTCTAAAAGCTCCCACATTTGCAAGAACATTGGGAAACGATGGTCCTCTTTTGCCAATTCCTTAACCTAGGAAGTGGCTAGTTGGTAATGACTCCAATATAAACCTTCCTTTGGTTTGATTCTTAGTGCCCTCTTAGGCCCCTAAGATCTTGTTCAATGTCCTCTCTTTGAGTCGTCCGCCTTAGCTTCCCTTTGCAATATTATTTCTAATGGGTGTGGGGACATGAACCGTGTTGATTACCCCCTTCCATCAGAGATACTTTCAGTTATTCTTTCCACTCATCTCCCTTTCTTGTTTAGAACCGATCTTGCCACCTCTACCTTCACCTTTAACAATTCCTTCTCCCTTAATCTTGCCTATAAAAGTGTCCCAGATAACTCCATCAATCTCCAACTTCTTTCCCCTCTAATCGACTTGAGCTGGATTTGGAAAATTCCCTTCCCAACCTAGGATTAAAGTTTTTTTTTGGCTTGTTTGGTGGGATAAGCTCCCCCGTTGTTACGCTCTTTTTTGGAAACATTATTCACTCCCCTTTGTGTGACACCTAATCTCTTGAGAATGAAAATTCCCTTGATATCCTTCGCGTCTAATCTTTTTCACGTTCGATTATGGAACTCTCTACCCATTTCCGTTGATTTATTCGCTTCTAACCTGCGTAATTGGCTGACCCCTAATCTTAGATATGCTCGTAATTCTTGACCACCCTTTTCTCCTTGATCCTACGGAGTCTTTGGGGTTGGCGCAATGAGCGTCTTTTTAGTGACTGCCTTTTCTTACCCCTTAGTCGTTGGCTTGACCGCGTTTTATACGAAGGTTTTGTCTGGATTTATGCCCCCCTGGGCTGAGAACACTGGACAGGTGGTGGAAACCACATAACCCTCTGCCTATTTTCCTTGACCCTACATTTAACCTTTCTTTAGGTCCCTGGTTCCCACCCCTTACTCCTTGTCACCAACTTAATGCTGATGAGTTGTGAGGGATTGCAATGATAGTTGGGTCTTGGGCTGACGCATCGTTGCCATGTTTTAAACCCTTTTGTCTAGCGAATTTTACGCCATTAGAGATGGAATTGAGTACGCGGTTAAGTCAAAGGGTAATTTTGTCATTAGCTCCGATTGCCATGTTGTTAATCTTATTTGCTCCAATATTATGCCTTTGTGCCCTCTTACTAATATTATCATGGAGTGTAGGAAACAATTAAAAGTCTCTCCATACTTGAAGATCCAACTCGTAGGGAGGGTAACCAACTTTGTTGCTGATTCACTTGCCTACTTCTCGTTTCTTGACCGGTCTTCAAGGAACGAAAAGTTCCGTTGAATTATTGCACTGAGCTTTGTTGACTCTATTTGTAAACTTTACTCCGCTATTGTAGCTTTATCCCCTAGTTCGACCCTAACTCTATACCCTTTATTTAGATGTTGTTTGGCTTTAGTTATGTTAAAGAGCTTTTACTTTTTAAAAGGAGTTTATTCACAAACTACTTTTTTGAAAAATTTTGGTTGTTTGTCCAAACTTTTGTAAAATATATTTTCTAATAAAATTGTATGCTTGGCCTACTACTTCAATTCCACTTTTTTTTTTACCAAACTAATATTTAAAATTAACGTTTAAAAAATGTATGTAGCCACTCGACAATTATAGTACAACAGATAATGAAGTAGGTAAAAGAAAAAAGAAAAAAAAGGTGTACAAATAATATTTTATTGACCAGTTTTTCAAATATACGCCCTCCGTCCCGGTCATTTGTTTACCTTTGCTTTTGACACAATTATAAAGGAAATGCTAGGGGACCATTTGTGGTTGTACTTGGTGGATGACAAGTGGACAATAGTCTCATTGGGTGATCAAATTACTCATAGACTACCATCCTAATATAAAAAGGTAAACAAATGAATTAGACACCCTAAAATGGAAAATGTAAACAAATGACCAGGACGGAGGGAATAATATTTAAATATTAATATTTTAATCAGGTCGGGTTTTGACCCTAAAATAACGGGTCATTTCAGGTTCGGGTCACCGGGTAGAAATTTTCGGGTCTTAACCCTAGAAAAACTGGTCGGGTCAGGTCGGGTTTTTGGGTCGGATCGAAATTGGACAAGTCTACCTCAGCCTATTAAGCAGGAATATATACCTTAGCCAACATTTGACATATCCAAGATGCATGAGAGCCGAGATACTAACCGTGTTTATACTGCCCTATAAGGAAACACGCTTAAAAAAAATGTTCGGGTTTACCTTTGTTAAGTTACGGTGGAACCTTCCTCAAAAGTTAACTCTACCGACTACCCTGCCCTCCTGTTTTCCTATTTAAACACTTCCTTAGTTTCTACTTCCTTGTATCCTTCTTCAAGGTATACAAGAATTTCATATCATAAATAATACTTTGATAAAATAACCAACAATCAACATGACCAAAACTGAGACTACTCTGCAACAACAACAAAACATGGACAACGTTCCTCCTGCTGGTATGTTACTATTACGATTTACGAGTACTAATTTTTGATATTTTCGGCCTAGAAATCATACTTTGGGGTAACAAATTTTACCCTTATTGTTTTATGTAGAGGATTTTTGGATAGCAAAAAACGATAGTCATTACTGTATAGTTTTTGGAGATTTTAGATTGCGAGTGTTTTATGTTGAGGATTTTTGGATAGCGCCCTGCACCCATATGATTGTAGGCTTGTAGCCTTGCCTTGTTTGTGTCTATGCTGTTGTTAGAGACTTGATGTATATAATATGGTACCTTAGCTTGGTTCGTCGTATTATTATAGGGTCTGGACGCGGTGTTTTATGTGATTACTTGAGATTGAATTCAGCTTCAATTCTGATTATGTGATGAATAGGTTACCCAACACTTAGTCCACCAGAAGGAAAGATGAAGAAAAAGAGCTCGTTGAGAACCAGGCAGAGGGGTGAGAAAGGTTTCATTGAAGGATGGTATGTTGTCATAATATTTGATATATAGTATTCCTTTTGTCTTATCTATATTTGATCATTTCCAAGTGAAAATTTTGCAAATTCCATGATCAAGAATCAAGTATGTCACAGAGGGGGATTTGTAGTTATTGTATATACGTATTCGCCCTCTGTCACATTTTTCCGGCCCTAACTAAAAATCCTGATTCCGCTACTGGTTTGGATGCACTTATACAGACTTTAGATCGAATCTGTGTAATATTGATTTTGCTTATGAATTTGTGTGTATGGCTAATGTTGTGTCCATTTAACCATGTATTGCAGCCTTGCGACCCTGTGCTGTTGTTGGATTTGCGAAGAGTGTTGCTGCTAATTCAATTCCTTCCCTTCCATCTTTTGAAGCCAAACCTTAATATTCTGCTTGTATTAATCTATCTTATTACTATGATACTCCGCTATGGATAAAGATTTCTGTCTTTCTATGCTCGAACAGATTGTGTGAATTTGAAAAATAAATTAAATATATGTCTCATAATCTTCACTCTTGGGGTGTGATGAGGGATTGGAAGGGGAGGGGAGCCTCCTCTCCAAATCTCCTACTTTTATTTTGCTAACTAGACAATTGATTTTTCATCCCTCTCCTCCCCTCCCTGGCTTTTCCTCCAAATCCTCTTATCGAAACACACCTTTAGTGTAGATTGAATGCTGGAGTCCCGGACTAATGAATGTCGTATATTGATGTATATATAGATATTACAATGTACAACTACAATGGGCTTGGGCTAATATACAAGATATATACGAGTAACCCAATCACTATAATATATATAATCCCCCGCAATTGCATTTGGAGTACAATGAACGCAACAAACTGGACAAAATCATAAAATAGCTAAACCGGGAGACCCTTGGTGAAGATGCCAGAAGCAGACAAAAAATGGAGAAAACGAACATGACCTAGAGAAACCTTTTCTCGAACAAAATGTATATCAATTTCCACATGCTTTGTGCGTTGGTGTTAAACAGGATTAATAGATAAGTAAACACCATTAATATTGTCACAATACACAACACTAACCTTTTGCAAGGGACAACCAAGCTCAAAAAGAAGGTTGCGTAGCAAACAAGTCTCAGCAAAAACAGTGGCCACATCGTGATGCTCAGCTTCAACTTTAGCAGTAGATCGAGTTGTGGTGTTTTGTCGATTAGATGATCAAGAAATACGATTGTCTCCCAAAGATACACAAAACCCCGAGTTGGAGCGTCGAGTGTCTAGGCAACCGGCCATGTTAGCATCAATATATGCAATTACTCGTAGGAGAAGACTTATTAAGGTGTAAACCATAGTTGAGAGTGCCTTTTAGATAACGAATCATGCATAGAAAGACAAATTTGTTGGACTCATCGGATATATTAGGTCGAGTGAAGGTCAGATACTGAAGAGCGCCTGCTAGGCTTCGGTACAAGGATGAATCTTTCACAAAAGGACCATATGATTAAGAGGGTTTAGATTTTCATTCAACGAGAGTAGCACAAGGATTACACGCCGAAAAAATCTCACTGCCATACTTGAATTGTGAAAGAAAGAGACCTGCAGAAGTAGGTGTAACAAATATGCCTAGAAATAATGTAGAGGTCCAAATCCGTCATAGAGAACTCACGCCCAAGTGCAGTAATTAGACAGGTCAAAAGATCAGATGAAGAAGCAGTCAACACTATGGCACCCACATACAATAAGAAATAGGCAATATTACCATCATGTCGATAAACAATGATGAATCACATTTGCCGCTAGTGATTCCAAGCTGGGTGGCAAAGCGTTGGTTCCAAGCACGAGGAGCCTGTTTTATACCATATAATGTCTTATATAAACGACAAACATGGTCAGGATGGGAGCGGTCCTGAAATTTACTAGGTTGTTCACAATACGCAGTTTCAGTTAAATTCCCATGTAATAAAGCATTTTTAACATCTAAGTGGTGAATTGGCCAAGAATAACGGGAGAGCGTTATACAAACCACCGTCCAAATTTTAGGTAGTTTAACAACATGACTGTCAGTGTCATCATAATCCACACTACACTCTTGTGTAAACCACGGGCAACCCGCCGCGCTGCTTTATAGCGATCTAAGAGACCTTGAGATCGAAACTTATGCCTGAAAATCCACTTACCATTAATTAGGGTCGAGCAAAACCGTATGCCCGCTACGGTTTTCATAACCGTGGGTATACGATTTTTAGAACACCATTTTTTGAGTTACAAATACGATACGGTTTAATCGGGTATACAGTTTTCGGGTACCCGTTTAAATTGGATATACAAAATTTGGATACATGGATACAATTTTACAGCTTTTCTATTACATGCGATAAAATAAACAAAAAACACAAATTGAACATTGTGAAGCCAGTAGCAGACTAGTAATAGCCCTTCTTCTCTTCTCCTCTCTCACTTTCATGTTCGAACTATACAAACCATATGTTGAACTTACCAAGAAACTTATTTTCCAGTGATAGTTGTCATCACATTACCGTTTCTTATTAGCTTAGCGGCTTTAGAGAAAACTTAATATGCATCTAATGGATGTGTCGCGACTTATCTTTATGGGTCACCTGATAGTGGCATCTAGACCTGGCAAAACTGACCCGACCCGAATAACCCGACCCGATAAGGCTGACCCGAGACCCGAAAGCGACCCGGAATTGCCTGACCCGAAACCCGAATTGACCCGACCCGACCCAGACCCGACCCGAACCTTGACTGACCCGAAAGAGACCCGACCCAAAATAACCCGACCCGAAACCACCGACCTACACACGACCCGATTTGAAATGACCCTAAATGACCCAATTTATTGTGATTAGGGGTGACAATGAGACGAGACGGCCCACGTGCAGCTCAAGCTCGGCTTGGTCCAAGTCGGTCCGTGCCAATTTGCCTCGACACGGGCTTGACTCGAAAACTAACTTGATCATTTTGACCTGAAAATGGCCTAAATAAATCGGATATGTATCTAAAATAACCCGACCCAAAATGACCCATACCCGATGACCCAGACCCGAAGTGACCCAAACCCGAAACTGACCCAAACCCGAAAGCGACCCGACCCGACCCGACCCGACCCGAAAGATTGAGCAAACCCGAGATGACCCGACCCATATTGACCCAACCCAAACCCGACCCGTTTGACCCATTTGCCAGGTCTACTGGCATCTATATGAAAATTACAGAAGGACTTCATATACCTGAAGCAAACATATCTAAATAACGTAGCATATACTTGATAAGGCTTCAAAGGGCTTTATATGGACTAAATCAATCTGGAAAAATGTGGTATAATCGCCCAAGTGAATACTTGTTGAAAGAGGGATACATTAATAGTGTCATTTGTCCATGTGTCTTCATTAATAAATCTAGTCCTTGATTTGCGCTTATTCATTGTACGTTGGTGATTTAAATCTCATTGGAACCCTCGAAGAGCTCACTTAAACCGCTGCTTATTTGTAGAAAGAATTTGAGATGAAGGATCTTGGTAAAACTAAGTTTTGATTTGGTTTATAAATTGAGCACGTCTCAAATGGGATATTTGTTCACCAGTCTTGTTATATGGAAATGGTCTTAAAACGATTTTATATAGACAAAACACATCCATTAAGTTCACTAATGGATCTTGGTAAAACGATTTTAAATGTTGATTCATTTAAATCTAAAGAAAAAGGTAAAGAACTTCTTAGATCCGAAGTACCATTTATGAGCGCAATTGGCGCCCTTATGTATTTTGCAAATTGTACAGAATCTGACATTGCATTTTCAGCCAATCTGTTAGCCAGATACAACTCTGCTCCAACTAAAAGACATTGTAATAAGGTCAAGTCTTTAAATATATATCTTAGTGGTACAATTAATTTAGGTTTATTTTATCCTTATGAATCTGGATCAAAATTGGTTGGGAATGAAGATGATGCTGGTTACCTTCCGGACCCACACAAAAGAAAATCACAAACTGGGTATTTGTTCACTTATGGTGATACAGTTATATCATTGCGGTCAATAAAGCAGACAATTGCAGCTTCTTCTACAAATCATTCTGAATTACTGCGATATATGAGGCAAGTCATGAATGCTTATGATTAAGGTTAGTAATACACTATATCCATGTTTCTTGTGGACTTAGCTCAATCAAAGACTCACCAACTGTGTTATAAGAAGACAATGCTAGCTGTTAGTATTGCACACTTAAAGGAAGGTTTCATGAAAGGCGATCGAACGAAGCATATCAGTCCAAAGTTTTTCTTCACACATGATCTAAAGAAACATGGTGACATTGACATTCAAGTGACAATCTGGCATATCTTTTTACCAAAGCACTACCGACTTCAACATTCAAGAAATTTGTTCATAAGATTGGAATGCGTAAACTTAAAGATTTGTAAGCCAAGATTTTTACTAATGTATCCGTCATGGGGAGCATATTTTATTGACTGATCTCGTTGTACTCTTTTTTCTTTATCCAGGTTTTGTCGCAGTGGTTTTTACTTGACAAGGTTTTAACGAGTCAACATGAACATGTTCGTCGAGTTAGACATAGCGGTCATCAGGGAGAGTGTTATAAAATAATTATGTAATATTGATTTTATCACACATGTCTGAAACAACGCCTTTTGAAATACCTAATACTTTCTTTCCTTCATTCCAAATGCAATATTGATTCTATCACACTTGTCGAGACGCGTTTTACAACGTGAATATTTTTTGTTACACATTATTAAAAATTTGATATTTTTAGAACATTTATGACTATGAATCAAACAAAATCTCAAATGACTATATTTTCTCATATATATTACAAATAATACCAAATGTTTGCCTTGATCCGTTCAAATGGATGAAAGTTGCCACTTAGTTGCATCTCTCTCTAGTTCCCCTCCCGTGTCTCTAAATAAAATAAAAACCCCTAAACTTAATTCCCCTTTATCCGCCTCCTCCTTGCACCCACTGCCCTCATTTGCTCCTACTCTTTCGCCGGAGATGAGTTCATCCATTGTCCCATCTCTAGCGATTGATCACAATTCCTCCTTTTAATCTACCGCTAATTGTGATTTCTCTTTCATCAATTTTTTTATCCCCACCGTTCTTGTCCCGGCTTGGAGCTTGGAGCAGACGTTTGGCTCGTTTGTCTACCTTGTCCCAATCATCCTTAAACGATCTTGCATGAAGGCCAGGAGAGTGTTACCCCGGCCCCTCACCCCTTTACCTACCTCCTGGTATGGCTATCTTCCAATACTCGATCAATTCTGTTTCCGTTTGTCCTTCGGATTAGTATATGTGACACCCTCAAATTTGCGGAAAGAAAAAAAATAATTTAACTAAATAAAATATGAGAATACATAACGAAGGTGTCATAAATAAAAAGGTTCATTACAAAACGGAAATAATATTATACAAAAGAAATATACAAGACGGGAGACATATCTCCCGTATAAATACGGAAATAAAAGAGTGTATAATAATATACAATCTAAGAACCGAATATAGGTCCAAGGTAAATACTTCGCTCGCTAGCTCGTCAATGTACCCCAAATATGCATTCACCACCTGTTCGACCGCATTAAATATAAACACGGAAGCCACAGTCAGTGGGGAGTAACTCCGAGTTCTCCCAGCCACGAAATGTCGAGTTTAATGAAACATGAATAACATAAAAGCAATGTATATGGAAAATACAAAACTTAAACATATAAGATATGCTTTTCATGTTATGAAACAAGTAACTAACATATAACCTAGCATATGAAAGCTATCATGTGAATCCGATAATAAACTATAACCCGAGGTAGGGAAGCTGGTATGCTGGCTCAGCGGTTACCATGTAACATGGCCCTGATACACTCAAACCCTAATCAACACGTAATCATGTGAATCAGTTAACAATCGGTAATCCAAACTCTATCAATCTTAGCCGGCTTGCATCTCACCTTCTAAAACTCATAGAATCATACAAACATGAAAGACTTGATACTTCTAGAAACAGGCATAAGTTCTTAGCACGGCCGATAGTCGACTTCTGTAACTCGCGGCTATACCACAAGGTAGGAAAACATCCTAGTCCTAGACTGATCAGACCTAGCGACAACAGCTATTCCATTCCCCGTCCCATGACATAACCGTACATGATAAACTCTACTAGGCGACCCCCTAAGCAGAGATGGCTAGTACTTAAGCTGGCTCCATTCCCAAAGTGGAACTCTTAGGCAGCCATGCCCCGACTTGGAGATAAGCCCCCCAGGCCGTGACACAAAAGCTATCAAGCAGTGAACTATATACTCGTTAAAGATAGTACGGGCCTATCAATGTCATGGTCCAAGATACTCATTTAGAATTAGAATGGTCAAGACTCCATATACTCATAATTCTCTATGGGCACTTAGTCAACACGACACCAACCATATAATCAAACAGTCACGGGAAAAACATCCTATCATGTGACTATTGCATATAAATCATAATCAAATATCATATCGCCTCATATCTACTAAGGCTATTTCAATAATTAAATACAACCTTACCTGAAGACAAATCCCCGACCCGAGT
>JAIUZE010023099.1:0-30288 GCA_022085475.1 Heliosperma pusillum
CTGAATTACATTATATTTGTTTTGGTCCGTAATGGCCTACATGAGCTGATAACTCTGGCAATTATTCTGTGCAGTCGATTGATGGTGGGTTCAACAAGCCATAAGTCAAACAGTTGACTGATCGATCACATATGCGAGTTATAATGATACCTCGCAGGACATTTTTGTGACAACGTTATGGAGTCCTAAATGTTTCAGAACATTAGGTGCCAGGTCGTGGATAGGACTTCCATAGTGTTCCTAGAGTCGATTCTTTTGACTATCGACTGTCTCTTGAGATAAAGGCAGTTTTTGGGTGACTTTGGTTTCTTTCTCATGGTCGACCGTAACAGGAGGCTAAGTAGATTTTAACTGGGTCATTTCATACTGCGCTTGTATCTGCAAGATTCGAGTTGAAGAAAATATCCAACCTTTATCAGGTTGGTAGTGTTTTATTTCTCCGGTCCACTCGAAGTATCTATTAATCTAGAAATGCATTGGCGGCTGGCTGTGGGTCTAGATAAAGATTCGTTTATCAGTTAAGTTACTCTCTAGTCGAGGAAACCACTCTTGATACTGATCACTTGTAAACTACGACCTTTGTGAATACGGACTTTGCAAATTGGTTTACATTGAGTGGGAAAAATTTATTATGGATATGAGAATCGGTTATCGCACATACACTTGTACGGACAAGTGGGAGATTGTTGGAGCTAGTGTCCTCCACAGTTAGTGCAATAACATAAATAAATAAATAAATCTCTGTAGGTTCACAGGGTATACTTTGTATAATAATCAGTTGATTAACGTTCATCAATAACGGTTGGCTTGCTAGATAAGTTTGACGTTATTGTCATACAGATGGCGGTGATCAACTGGTCCCTAAAAGTCACACCTAGAGGATGTGTTTGAGAGATGTGATTATTTGAGAAAATAATCATATTGATGCCCTATTATATGACTAAAAGGTTAGTCAGTGTATTTGACTAAAAGGTTAGTCAATGTGATGATGAGACGATTATTTAATAACGATTAAATAATATAAGCTGAGACGAATTAAAAGTAATTCGTAATTAAATATAAACTGTTGTATTTAATTAGCATATATATAATGTAAGCTTATGCGAATTAAAATGTTAATTCGTAATTGAATATAAAATGTTATATTGAATTAGCAAATTATAATTATACGGATAATTATAATTAACGTATATATTATACGATTGTCATATTAGATGTTGTCAGACCGGTATTAATGTATCGACTACAAAATGTTGTATGGACATATTAATACATGACAACACAAATGACATTTATAATAATAATACACATTATATATTAAAGCGAATTTAACCGAAATAAAGTCCAGATTCACTCTGGAATTTTCGGTCCATTAGTGGTTAATTAGAGGAGAAAATATCTCCCCTAATAACTACATTGGTGCCGTGTGAAATAGGTATAAGAGAAGAATTTTTTTTTTCTTTTAACCCTAAAAAAAAAATCACTTGTGCCTCCATCTCTACACATCACAAAATTAAAAAGTTAACAGTAACTTTTCACAAAACATTCTAGCAAATTCAAGGGCATTTCTCATTCTATCTTGGGTGCTACGATTAGGAGATATCATCATTTTGATATTGTTCTTAGGCCATTAAAGCACGGAATAAAGGTTATTTCTAATCTCTCGCTTATTATGCATTTTCGTTTATGACTATTAATCATATAATCATAATTTTATTATAATCCTGAATGATTTAAAGGGAAGTATACGGATATTTTCCCACACTTTTAAGACCAATTTTCCAGAATTTCGGTCATACCTTCTAATCTTGTTATTTGTTGGAAAAAAATGGATTTTATAGATTTTGGGTCAAGAGATTTGTGTGGGTTGATGTGTAGCTTAGGAATCAAAGATTGGAAGTGCTAATCGAGGTAACGTAGACGGGTTACTCGGTGTCACCACTTATGTGTTTAGGGTAGATTTTCACATGAAAAGATGAGTTATTTATGTTATACTAGCATGAATTGGCGATTACTACTTAAGTATTTATTGGAATTCATTTCATATGTTTAACTTGTGCAAATTTATGTTAATGATGTTGAATCCATCTTATTATTGGTTAAGCTTATGTTTAATATATCTTAAATGATGGTCTCATAATGTTTTAATGATTGTATGGAATGATTCATGACTCATATGTTGCATTAGACGATAATTAGTGATGAATTATGTTGGTAAATGTAAATGGGTAGAATTGAATTTGAAGTAAAGTTGTGTTTTGTGGGTTTTTCGGACAAAAAGGAGTCCCAGCAGGAAATTGGGCAAGGGGAATCCCTAGCCGGCCGACCAGCTGGGAGTCCCTGTATTTTTGTTCAAATTTTAAGCGCCTCGACCTTCCAGTCGGCCGACCGACGGTCGGTCAGCCGATCTGCTAGGAGTCCCCTGTGTTTCTTGTGAAAATTTGATGTATGGCTCGAACTCCCAGCCGACTGACCGGCCTCTGGTAACCCGACCAGCTGAAAGCCCCCTAAAGTTTTGTTGGTTTCAATTTGGTGAAGAAACCCCGAGCCGGCTACCCGGCCGCCGGTGCCCCTTAACTGGCTGAGACCCTCTGCATTTCTTCCTGTTCTTTTCCTTCTTTTATCTTCACTAGTAATTATTTCAATGGTTTGTTTATCTTATAAACTTACGTAATGACATTTAAAATTCATGTTTAGACTATACAATATCTCACATGCTTTTCTCACATGTTTAGTGACGGTTTTAGTATGCTTCTCCTTTTGAGTCGATTATGCCTTGAATAATGGATCGAGTCTCGTTTATTGGATGTTTTGAACTCTCATTTCCATGTTGTACCTCTATACTTGGTAGGGTTGATGTAAGAGTGATAGGGTACAACCTTAATGCTTGTGCATTTATTAGTGGGGATATGACAATGTTGTTGGGAGGTGAACGCATAGCGTTGATCAACCTAGCCGTCAAATGTTTTATCCTTGGGAGGTGGTGTCAATGCATGTAGCGTACTTGGTTGGTTATTCTTGACCTTATCTTCGCGCGACTTTAGCCTGAGGATGACGCTTGTACTCTTTCTGCCTCTTTCGGGCGGGTTTAGCTGAATTTGGGGTACTCGCTTCCGTATGGGTTTTGCTGGAGGATCGAGTCTTGGATGCGAGGGTTTATCGCATGTCGAATAGGGAGGGTTTATCCCGAAATTTTGGCCAGGTTTAGACTAGGACTTCCTTATTGTTGTCGTCCTACCGGGAAGATTAGAGACTTGAGTATACGACACGTTTATCGTATACGGTTCGGGGAAATGTTGATCCCGTGGATGATAAGTGAATATTTGTATGATTTTAATCCCCAATTTAGCTCGGTTTTGTATGTCATTTGTGCTTTGTTAAGCCATTTTATGAGCTAATGTCGTCTTCTACGCGAATTCCATGTTTAAACCTGTTTTGTAGGGAAAGTGACGTTTCTACGCCCTTTTTCTATATTTCCGAGCATTTGCCTAGAACCCGACGATTTGTGAAGCAAGCTTGACCAAGTCAAAGGCACTCCAAGAAGGTTCACTAATCAAAAAGGAAGAAGAAGTAAAGACGATCTCGCGGTTGTCAAAAGATCGATCAAATAAGCGAAGCAATCGACCTTCTACCTCAAATCCTATCATCAAACCCGACTCAAAAGGTCAATGGGGATAATGAAAGTCAAGTCAAATGCCAAGGGAGACGAAACAAAAGTCAAAACTCGAAGGATACCACAAACCCGATCGGGTACATGGCAAATCCGATCGGATTTGTGTGGTTCTATGTACCAATGCTTCGACTTCCCAATTTTTGTCCTATATGTTGAATGCATGGATTGTTTGTCACGACACCTAGCCTATATAAAGGAGTAGGCAGCCACTTCTCTACTCACTTCTCTCTTTACATAACCGAAGATTAGTCTTAGAAACCCTAGCCTCCATTTTCCCTTAAAAATCGTCTTTTACATTTTTCCTTTTATGTTTAGATCTCCATCTTCTCTTATGCTTATTTTTTTAGTTTAGAAATAATAAAAACTTCTGGTTCTTAGTTCTTTTATATTATTCAAGTATTGTAATACATGGATCGTCAAAGATATGCAAGGAAATTTCTATTTGGATATTTATATTTCATCATTATCGCTATTTGATCGTCATGTAGGTATTTCTGTTTTATCTTTTGTTTAAGTTTTTTATGTTTTTTATTTGATCATTGTTTTCTTTACATGTTGTCTTAGATTCAATTTAAATACCGTTGTAATCATTTTATTTCATTAGATCGTTGATTTAGAATTGTTATTATCATCTTATAATATCAAAATCAATAAACATGTCTAGCCTAGTTTTAATTGTTAAAATCAATCTAGATCTAAATGAGTGAGTAGTCACCTTTCTAGGGTGTAGGGTAGCCATGTTAGGTTAATTAAAAGATGAAAATTGGATAAAGAAATTGTGCCTTTAAAACGTTGTGTCTATGCATGTTTGGATTGTAATGATGGTTAACGATTTCTGGCCAAAATCATTGACTAAAATGGAATTCTTTTGCAAGGTAGAAATATGTGAATTGAATAGACAAAGCATGACATGGTAGATCAGACCTAGTAAATTGCCTAAAAGCGTGCTAGACCATCTAATCTATGATTGTAATGAACACATCATTCTTACGAACTCACAATGAATTATTTGCATGTTCTAAATCCAACTTCATCAATATGTTAATCTGCATGTGTGAACCTACTTCCCTAGATTCTTTTTATCATTGTTAACTCATCACCTGCTTTATTGTTTTCGTGTTGATTTGCTTTTATTTTGTTTTCATTTATGCTTTTTATTAGTTTAGAAATCAAAACCCCAAAATCAAGATACTCTCGTTAGATAAGACCCAATTGCAAGACATTTCACATTCTCTAGGAAACACCATCTCCTTGAGGATCGACCCTTACTTCCCTAATTACATTAATTTGTTATTAACCCAGATACTCCTAGAGTCTTGTATTGAATGATGATGATGAATGATGATTCCTATCCTCGTATATTGTTATTATACTAATGTTATTCTTATTTCCGGCATGATAAATATATATTTCACGGTGATATATCCTTATATGCTTTCTTAAGTGCGTTTTGATGTGATATGGCTGGGCAAACCCCGGGTTACTCCCCAATGACTCTGCCATTCATGTTTCATGAATGAACAGATTGCAGGTTGGTGTTGCATGGGGTTTTGTCGAGTGAGCTCGCGAGCGTTGTAGTTACAGCGATTCACCCTTAGCACTGTAGTCTATATTAGTTTATTATATTAATTAAGTATATATCAAGGGATCGGTGTCCCTTGTATTTATTTAAGTTACAATTTGTACAAACGGTTTATTAAACTAAGTTTTGCTTTTATAATATAGTGACATTCGCGGTTTTGCCTTTAAATGTTTTTTAAAATATCGTATTTTGCGCTAGAAACTATGTGTTTACTTTATTGCGAAATCGCGGGGTGTCCTCTAACACCCGCAAATGTACCCTATTTTTATAATAAAAGTATTTTACGCATACTTTTCAGCGAAATTTAGTTTTAGTTTAGAATTAAATTTCCCGTGTCGAATTTAGAATTTCCGAGTTCGTATTTGGATTTTTCGCGAGATTTCAAGTGAATCACAACTTAAGACGTCATTGACTTTTCCCTTGACTTTTTCCACTTACTCCATCTCATACTCCCTCATAACCCTAACTTCCTCACAACTCTACATCTCCTTCTTCCTTACCAAGAAACCCCAAAACCTAGCTTCCATTTTTTATCCACCTTAGAATCGTCATAACTCTTTCAATTCAAATTCACGTAAGTTCGTCTCATTCTTTCCCTCTCATCTTCCTCTATCCGTATTGGTAATAAAATTACCGTCTTTCTCGCTTTTCAATTTATCCGTCTTTCTCAAGGGTGAATTATATTCATCTTTTATTATCTATTTGTACGTGGTGACCTCCAAGATCCCGACAAAGACTACTTCTTGATTGAAGAGGACATTGACGCGGAGTAAAGACGCAAAAAGGTAACGGTGAAGGGTTACTCGATATCATTTACGTGTTTTACGTGTTTTCAATGTTAGAAATCGTATTTAGAATATGATTAGTAAGCTTAGAAATTGTGTTGTTGGTAATGGATGTTGTTAGTTGAGAATTTATATGAGAACTGATGATTTACGATGATAGATGATTATTGTTAAATGTTGATCCTTAGTGAAATGGTGAATTTCGTGTGATGTTGACCCCAGCCGGCCGACCGGCAGCCGGTCAGCATACCGGCTGGGGCAGTGGCTGTATATTATTGTTGTTACGTGAAGTTTATGCATGAGTTAGGTCTCAGCCGGCCGACCGGCAGCCGGTCAGCCGACCGGCTGAGACACTGCTGCCTTTTCCTTGGTTTTTTTTTTGTTATGCCTTTGGTCCCAGCCGGTTAGCCGGTCCACCTGATCGGCTGGGACACACTGCTCTTTTATTGGATTCTTCGTATGACTTATGGTACCAGCCGAGTGGCCGGCAGCCGGTCCACCTGACCGGCTGGCACCTGCTGGACTTTCCTTGTAATTTTTGTTTACGATTTCATTTATAATATTTACGATGGTTCATCTATCATATAAATTTACGGAATTACTTTAATTATTAATGTTTTGAATATATGATATTTCATTCACTTGTACCGCATGTTTTGTGACGGTTTTTGGTGTGTCCCACTTTGAGTCAGTTTTTACAAATGTTACGGTTTGAGCACTAATTTTCTATGTGCTTTGTACTCTGCAACAGGAGTATATGACCAAGACAAGACACAAGCTCAAGACAAGACTCAACATCAAGACAACAACACCATTCAAGACAACAACATCCATTCAGACAACACCATGACTAGTTATGACAATGTCCTATTCAGTCCAAGCAACAACCACTTCAGGCCTGCTAAGACAACACCACACCAACCAAAACAAAGCGTAGCCATCCACTTCCCAAGACTAAGCCACAACAACACACAACCAACAGCAAAACAAACCCAACACAACAAGAACAACTCTCAGCCAAAAACAGCCTATCACAGTCTTTCTAAACAGGGTCCATGGGGGTCCCACACATTCAAACAAGACTAACCAACCATCAACCTTAGTCCTTGGGAAGGTCCTATACAACTTTGCCCAGGGCTTCTCTTCCAGGAAATGCACACACAAAAAGTTAGTCTAGGGACAACTTCAAACTATCCAAATTTCAGTCCTTTTTGCAGTAGTTAACATGTCACTATCAAACTTTCCTATTTTGATCAAACAAGCTCGAGGGCCTTTTAGCAGGACCTTTGGCATCCATCCCACTTCAGTTGAGCTCAAGAACCAAGCTTAGAATTTCACTCCTCCACCAGTTTCAACCTAAACAACCCAATTAAGGCAGCTTGTCCCATTAGAACTCCTTTTCTACTTTATTGCTTTATGCTGAACAATGTAGCTGTTATTTCAGTTTCTTTTGCAAGCCAATTGTGGCCCTAGGATGTATAGAACGAGTAGGATGTAATCTCCTTGCCTATATAAGGCCATTTCCTAATGAATGAAAGACAGATTTGAAGTAAAACATAAAACTGAAACCTTGTTTCTGTTACATCTCTTGGCTGTGTGCTTGAGACAGCTTCCTTTGCTTTGTGCTTGGAAGTGAGCTTGGGTCCTTAGCTGTGTGCTGGGATCAAAGTTCAACCCTCAATCATTGGCTTTGTGCTTTGGTTAAGGTTCTATCTTTGTTCTTTAACAATCAGTTCAAACAGAAACAGAGTATTTGCAAAGTGTCTGACCTTAGTTCAAATTATCATTGTTTAGCTTGTAAATAATTTCAGTGCAAATTGGTTATCAGAGCTTTGGTTTGTGAGTTCATCTACCTAACTACATTAAAAACACAAAATACAACCATGAGTGAAGAGAGAATCACAGGTCTTGAAAACACAGTTCAAGGTCTTGTCAGAACTGTAATGGAGGTCTCTAGATCTGTCAATGAACTCCTTGAGGGCCAACAGAACAATGATACAAGGGGAGGCAGAGGTCGAGGAAGAGGAGCACCTTTCCCACAAGGTGGAGGAAGGAGGAGACAACCTGTAGATCAGTTTGAAATGTCAGATTCAGATGGCTCAGATCACAGTCTTCTCAGACACCAAGACAAAGACATAAAGGTAGAGATCCCTGACTTTCTAGGTAGCTTGAACCCTGATGATTTCCTAGATTGGCTAAGGTCTGTAGAAAGAGTCTTTGAGTTTAAAGGATACACTGATAGAAAGGCTTTTAAGGTTGCTATCATGAAACTAAAAGGCTATGCCTCACTGTGGTATGAAAACATGAAAACCTTGAGGGTTAGGGAAGGGAAAGAACCTGTAAAGTCATGGCTCAAACTGAAAAAGAAAATGAGAGCTAAGTTTGTCTCTAGGGACTACACTCAGGACATGTTCATTAAACTTACTCACCTAAAGCAAGACCAAAGACCTGTAGAGTCCTACCTAAGAGACTTTGAACAACTTACATTGCAATGTGAGGTTGTTGAGAAATCTGAACAAAAGATAGCAAGGTTCTTAGAAGGGTTGGATGAAAGGATAGCTAGCAAATTTAGGCTACAAAATATATACTCCTTTGAGGAAGCTGTCAACTTGTCTTTAAGGGTAGAAAAATTGGGGAAGGGAAAGGCCAGTGCTTCTAAAACACCTGCTAGAACCTGTGGTTCCTATTAAGACCCCTTTCAACCCTGATAAAAGCAAGGCTATTGAGGCAGGCCAAAGGAAGACTACTCCTCTCAAAAAGTGCTTCCAATGTCAAGGATAAGGACATTTTGCTAGAGAATGTCCATCTAAAAGGGCTCTGAGTACCCTAGAAGTAATCCATTGGGGAGATGATGAAGTGTTGGTCTGTGATGATGAGATGGAGGAGCCTGAGGTAGAGGCTAGTGAGGAGTTGATAGAGCCTGATGCAGGGTTAAGTTTGGTAACATGGAGGGTAATGCATACTCAACCCCAACCTTTGGAAGAGGATCAAAGACACCAGATCTTTAGGACCAGATGTACCATCAAGGGTAGAGTATGTAACCTCATTATTGATGGTGGAAGCTGCACTAATGTGGCCTCCAAAACACTGATAGACAAGCTAGCTCTACCCACCAAGGACCACCCCCTACCTTACAAACTCAGATGGCTAAACAAAGGGGCTGAGATCAAGGTGGATAAACAATGTGTTGTGCCTTTCTCAATTGGTAAAGGGTATGTGGATGAGAGTCTTTGTGATGTTCTACCTATGGATGCATGTCACCTTTTGCTTGGGAGACCATGGGAGTTTGATAGGGATGCCATACACCATGGGAGGGACAACACCTACACTTTTAAGTATGGGAAGAAGAAAATCACCCTGACACCTCTACCACCTGCTTTAAAGATCAACCGAAACCCCATGAGTGAGGCTTCCAAGGAAGTCATGCTGATAAGTGAATCAGAACTAGTACAAGAGTTAAGTGAGCCACAACCTGTATACATATTACTTGCCAAGGAGACTGGGATGAGCATCATTGATATCCCTGAAGAGGTCAAGTCTATCCTAGAAAATTATGGTGATGTCTTTCCTACTGAGCTCCCTAGTGGACTGCCACCACTTAGAGGAATAGAACACCACATTGACCTAGTGCCTGGAGCTATCCTACCCAACAAGCCAGCTTACATGAGTGATCCTAAGGCTACACAAGAGCTCCAACTTCAAGTAGGTGAGCTGCTCAACAAGGGCTATGTCAGAGAATACCTCAGTCCTTGTGCTGTACCAGCCTTGCTTGTGCCAAAGAAGGATGGGACTTGGCGTATGTGCATTGACAGTAGAGCCATCAACAACATTACCATCAAGTATAGGTTCCCCATACCTAGACTTAATGATATTCTGGATGAGTTAAGTGGGGCTCAAGTATTCACTAAGATTGATCTGAGGCAGGGCTATCACCAAGTGAGGATAAGAGCAGGGGATGAATGGAAGACAGCTTTCAAGACTAAACATGGGCTCTATGAATGGTTGGTGATGCCTTTTGGGTTGTCTAATGCCCCTAGTACCTTCATGAGGTTGATGACAGAGGTCCTAAGGCCTTACTTAGGCAAGTGTGTGGTGGTTTACTTTGATGACATTCTTATTTACAGTTCAACTAGGGGAGAACATTTGCAGCATCTGAAGTTGTTGTTTGAGGTCTTAAGAGAGAACAAGTTGTATGGCAAACTAGAGAAGTGCACCTTCATGCAGCCTGAGGTTTACTTCCTTGGGTTCATCATCTCTAAGAAAGGAGTAGCAGTTGATCCTGAGAAGGTGCAAGCAATCAAGGAATGGCCCCTTCCTCAAACTGTTACTGATGTTAGAAGTTTTCATGGGTTAGCATCTTTCTATAGGAGGTTCATACAAGGGTTTAGTTCAATCATGGCCCCTATTACTGAGTGCATGAAGAAGGGAGAGTTCAAGTGGAATGAGAAGGCTGAAAGGTCCTTCAATCTGATCAAGGAGCTATTATGTAAATCTCCAATATTGGTTCTACCAGATTTTAACAAACTCTTTGAGGTAGAGTGTGATGCCAGTGGCCTTGGCATAGGAGCTGTGCTTACTCAAGAGAAGAAACCAGTTGCATACTTCAGTGAGCAGCTAAATGGAGCCAAGCTTAATTACTCCACATATGACAAAGAATTATATGCCATTGTGAGAGCATTGAACCACTGGGGACAGTACTTGAAGCCTAAGCCTTTTGTGCTTCATTCTGATCATGAGGCTCTCAAATACATCAATGGACAGCACAAACTCAACCCCAGGCATGCCAAATGGGTAGAATTCTTGCAATCCTTCTCATTCTCCAGCAAATACATAGAGGGTAAGAACAATGTTGTAGCTGATGCATTGTCTAGAAGATCTGTGATGTTAACCTTCATGGAACAAAGGGTGTTGGGGTTTGAATTTATGAAAGAGCTCTATCAAGAAGACCCAGACTTCAAACATGAATGGGAGGTGTATCAGGAAGGACAAGTCAAGAAAGGGAGCAAGTACACAGCTCAGGAAGGCTACTTGTTCTATGGAAACAAACTATGTGTGCCTAAAGGACCTTATAGGGGACTACTGGTCAAAGAGGTTCACTCCAATGGCCTTGCTGGCCACTTTGGGGTGCAGAAGACCTATGACATATTGCAAGATCAGTTCTACTGGCCTAAGATGCTCAGTGATGTGCAAGATGTCCTCAAGAGATGCAGGTCTTGTCAACTAGCTAAGGCACACTTTCAAGCAGGCCCTTACACACCACTTCCAGTACCAAACAAGCAATGGGAAGACCTCAGTATGGACTTCATTGTAGCCTTAAATAGAACTCAAAGGGGAAAAGATTCAATCATGGTGGTTGTAGATAGGTTCAGCAAGATGGCCCATTTCATTGCTTGTAAGAAGACTGAGGATGCTTTGGGGGTAGCTGAACTATACTTTAGGGAGGTTGTCAAGTTACATGGGGTCCCTAGAAGCATTGTCTCAGATAGAGACACAAAGTTCATGAGTCACTTCTGGAGAACCTTGTGGAAGCTATTGAAGACCAGGCTCTTGTTTAGTACTTCTCACCATCCCCAAACTGATGGGCAGACAGAAGTCACTAACAGGACACTAGGAAAGATCTTAAGGAGCATTGTTTCTAAGTCATTAAAAGATTGGGACCTCAGGCTAGCACAAGCTGAGTTTGCCTTCAACAGAGCTCCCTCCAGCAGCACAGGTAAAAGTCCTTTTGAAACAGTTTATGGAACTAATCCTCTCATGCCTACAGACCTAGCACCAGTCAAAGGAAGCAAAGCAAGCTATGATGCAAAGAAAAGAGTTGAGCAAATGATACAGATTCATGAGCAAGTCAAGAAGCAGATTGAAAGGTCCAATGAGTTGTACAAGGCTAGGTCCAAAGGGCCTAAGAAAGCAAGGGAGTTCAAGGCAGGGGATCTTGTATGGTTGCATTTAAGAAAAGAGAGATTTCCAGACAAGAGGAGAAACAAGCTCATGCCAAGAGCTGATGGACCATTTGAGATATTGGAGAAGATAGGCACAAATGCTTACAAGGTGGATCTACCAGGAACTATGGTGTACATGGTACTTTCAATGTTGGAGACCTGAGCCCCTACCATAGTGAATCAGATGATGAAGGTGATGAAGAATTGAGGGCAAATCCTTTTCAAGAAAGGGAGGTTGCAACAGGAGTATATGACCAAGACAAGACACAAGCTCAAGATAAGACTCAACATCAAGACAACAACACCATTCAAGACAACAACATCCATTCAGACAACACCATGACCAGTTATGACAATGTCCTATTCAGTCCAAGAACAACCACTTCAGGCCTGCTAAGACAACACCACACCAACCAGAACAAAGCCTAGCCATCCACTTCCCAAGACTAAGACACAACAACACACAACCAACAGCAAAACAAACCCAACACAACAAGAACAACTCTCAGCCAAAAACAGCCTATCACAGTCTTTCTAAACAGGGTCCATGGGGGTCCCACACATTCAAACAAGCCTAACCAACCATCAACCTTAGTCCTTGGGAAGGTCCTCTACAACTTTTCCCAGGACTTCTCTTCCAGGAAATGCACACACAAAAAGTTAGTCTAGGGACAACTTCAAACTATCCAAATTTCAGTCCTTTTTGCAGTAGTTAACATGTCACTATCAAACTTTCCTATTTTGATCAAACAAGCTCGAGGGCCTTTTAGCAGGACCTTTGGCATCCATCCCACTTCAGTTGAGCTCAAGAATCAAGCTTAGAAGTCCACTCCTCCACCAGTTTCAACCTAAACAACCCAATTAAGGCAGCTTGTCCCATTAGAACTGCTTTTCTACTTTATTGCTTTATGCTGAACAATGTAGCTGTTATTTCTGTTTCTTTTGCAAGCCAATTGTGGCCCTAGGATGTATTGAACGAGTAGGATGTAATCTCCTTGCCTATATAAGGCCATTTCCTAATGAATGAAAGACAGATTTGAAGTAAAACATAAACTGAAACCTTGTTTCTGTTACATCTCTTGGCTGTGTGCTTGAGACAACTTCCTTTGCTTTGTGCTTGGAAGTGAGCTTGGGTCCTTAGCTGTGTGCTGGGATCAAAGTTCAACCCTCAATCATTGGCTTTGTGCTTTGGTTAAGGTTCTATCTTTGTTCTTTAACAATCAGTTCAAACAGAAACATAGTATTTGCAAAGTGTCTGACCTTAGTTCAAATTATCATTGTTTAGCTTGTGTTTCTAAATAATTTCAGTGCATACTCTCATTCCCTTGGCTACCTCCACGTTCGTAAGGCTGGAATGTCGGAACGGGGATGTATCCTTACTGCTTAATTGCATGTGTTAGTCGGCATACGACGACGTTGTTGGGAGGCGAACGCTTTACGTTGATCGACCCAGCAATCAAATGTTGTGTACTTGCGAGGTGGTGTTATTTGCATGTAGCGTACCGCTTGTTATGAGGCTTGTGCTCTTTTCCGCCTCTTTCGTGAATATCGACCGAATTTGAGGTACTCGGCGTCTATGATTGACCGAGTCTTGGATGCGAAATGTCATCGCATGTCGAATCGGAAAACGTTTATTCCGAGAGTCTGGCCAGGTTTAGACTAGGACCGGATATTTATATCGTCGTGCTACCAGGAAGAAATTAGTCTACATATACGAAATGTAGCATCGTGTATGCGTTCAGGGAAATGTTGTATCCCGTGGATGCCTTTTAATCATACTTGCCATGTTCACGGTGCAAGTGCGTTTCATTTACCATGAGAGATGTCGACAATGTATTGGTATGTCTGGATGGATGATTATATGATTGATTATTCATGATCCTTGGATGACTTGGCATGGTTTGTTTATCGAGTCTCAATCTTATCAAACTTATACCGCTAATGGTGAGATGTAAGCCCTAGTGAGCGTATTCGGTTGCCTAAGAGTGTCTTCCCCGAGTCTTTGTGTAACATGATGGATTCGGATTTGTATTCCATATGCTCTTATCATTATATATTGAATTTCCTATCTATCCTTATCGTTTTTCACATGTATATCTATATATGCATGCTTCTACTTTTGTATTTCCTTTTATGTATGTTTAATGTGATATGGCTGGGAGAACCCGGTGTTACTCCCCACTGATTGTGGCGTTCATGTTTTTCATGGATGAAAAGGTTGCTCGATTGGATGGCATTTTACTTGGTATTTTGGGTTCGAGTGTGAGCTAGCGGGCGTTGTCCCTGGATGAAACACCTCTAGACGTTCATTAGCTAGATGCTAAATAACTTTGTCTTTTGTTAACATTTGGAGAGACTACGTCTCTTGTAGTATTGTGTATTTGGTTTGTAATATTTGACACCCCTCGTATTTTCTATTTGCATGTTAAAATGTTTTAAAAACACCGTATTTCCGCTAATTAATTCACATGCTTGTATGTTTTATTTCCGCATTCGCGAGGGTTGTAACAGTTGGTATCAGAGCTTTATCGCTCCCGACGCACACACGTGAACCCTAAACTTAAACTACTTGACCTTGAAATAATAAATGAGAGATCGGTAGAAGTTAAGGACTTTACTTGGTAGTCTAATTGTTTATGCTAATTGATAGGAGTAACTTAATTTGTTTTTGTTTCTTATGAAGATGGTTAGACCACGAGTAGTAGAGAATGTCATGCTGGAAGCTCTTACGCAAGTGTCGAAAAATCAACAAGATGCGGCTTTAGCTCAAGCCAACCAAGTTCCCCCTCGTAGAGAAGATAACCACCAAGGAGGCTACGCTTGGGTAGCAGCTCAAATAGCTAGGAGTAAGATTATACCTTACGGTGGAGAGCCGGACCCTACCGAGCTATCGGAATGGTTCCGAGAGATGGAGAAGCAGTTTGATCTATACCAAGTCCGTGAAAAGGACAAGGTGAGGATCGCAAAGCACTTCCTTGTAAGGGAAGCAGATAATTGGTGGGCTATTACTAGTGCCACCGCTACTCTCGAAGATGATTTCAATTGGGCTTGTTTCATAACTCTAGTGGAAGGTCGATTCTATCCTAAGGAGCTTAAGCAAGAAAGGCTCAAGGAGTTTATTGACTTCAAGCAAGGTAACTTGTCAGCACAAGACTTCACTACGGAGTTCAACAAGCTTGCTCATTTTGCTCCGAGGCTTATCAGAGATGACGAGGACCGAGCTTTCTACTACCGCAACAAGCTGAGTGCTTTACTTCAAAGTAAAGTGAGGAGGAATACCACTTCCTTTGGGGATTTATATGATGATGCTTTGAGGGCCGAAAATTCCATGAAGGCTATTAGGGATGAAGCTAAGATGAATAATCCCTCTCCTTCTTTCACTCCTAGGCCAAATGTCTATGGGAAGAGACCGTTTACTCCGTCTTCCTCTAGCTCTTATGCTAACAAGAGGAGATTCAATCCTCCTTCCAATGCAAATACAAGAGCCCCCGCTCCTTTCATTCCCCGAGCTACTTCTAATGTGGCTCATAGGCCTTATGCTCCTCAAGCTCAAGCTGAAGGTCGCTTTTGCAACCGTTGTAGACTTCCAAACCACACCGGTGTGTCATGTTCCAACCGACCTTATATTTGCTTCTTTTGTCAAAAGGGTGGTCACCGTTATGATGATTGCCCCGATCGAAAGTTGCCCGCTCCTCCTGCTAAACCTAAGGGTTCTATCTTTCTTATGAGCCGTGCCGAAGCCGATGCTCATCCAGAGATAATTACGGGTATGTTCTCAATCTTAGAGAAACCGTGTCTTATTCTTTTTTATACCGGTGCTTCAATGTCTTTTGTGTCTTCGACCTATGCTAAAAAATTATCTATCGAGCCTACATCTAGTGAGGATACTCTCATATCCTTACCAACCGGAGATATTATTTCTTGTTCTACTCTATATCCTAATGTACCAATATCTATTTCGGGTTCTATCTTTCCCGCAAATCTCCTTAAGTTCCCTCTAGGAGAGTTCGATATAATTCTAGGCATTGATTGGTTAGCATTGTACCATGCTAGGTTTGAGTGTCGTGATCAAAAGATTTATTTAAAGAGTCCTTTAGGTGTTAGAATAACCTATAAGGGATCTCATCCCCGAAAAGGTGTGTCTTTGATTTCTGCAATGAAATTGGTGAGTATTGTAAGAAAGGGTCACCAAGCATACTTGTGTATTGTGACTTCTTCAACTACCTCTTTGCCAAATATTGAAGATGTGCCTATAGTTCGTGAATTCATTGATGTATTTCCTGAAGACTTGCCCGGGATTCCTCCCGAGCGTGATGTTGAGTTCTCTATTGATCTTGTACCTGGTTCTGGACCCATAGCCAAAGCTCCTTACTGTATGGCTCCAACCGAGTTGAAAGAGTTAAGGAAGCAACTTGATGATATGATTGAGAAGGGTTTTGTTCGACGAAGTGCCTCGCCTTGGGGTGCTCCCGTTCTTTTTGTGAAGAAGAAAGATGGTTCTATGAGGCTTTGTATTGATTACCGTGAATTGAATCGGATTACAATCAAGAATAGGTATCCTTTGCCGAGAATTGAAGATTTGTTTGATCAACTAAAGGGCGCTTCTACTTTTTCCAAGATTGATTTGAGATCCGGTTATCACCAAATTCCCGTTCGTGATATTGATCTTCCGAAGACCGCTTTTAGTACGAGGTATAGTCATTATGAGTTCAAGGTGATGCCATTTGGATTGACAAATGCTCTCGCTATTTTCATGGACCAAATGAACCGCACATTTAGTGAGTACCTTGACAAGTGTGTGGTGGTGTTCATTGACGATATTCTTATTTTCTCCAAGTCCGAAGAAGAGCATGCTATTCATCTAAGGACTATTTTGGGTGTTCTTCGTCGTCAAAAGTGGTTTGCTAAATTCTCCAAGTGTGAATTTTGGTTACCTAAGGTGTCCTTTCTTGGGCATGTGATTTCTAAAGAGGGTGTAATGGTGGATCCTTCAAAAATTGAGGCCGTTGTTGATTGGAAGAGTCCGACCGATATTAGAGAAATTCGAAGTTTTCTTGGTTTAGCTGGTTATTACCGTAGATTTGTCAAGGATTTCTCTAAGCTTGCTAGACCGATGACCCAGTTGTTGAAGAAGGAAACCAAGTTCCTATGGAATGAAGCTTGTGAAGCAGCGTTTCAAGAGTTAAAGAAGAGGTTAACTACCGCTCCGGTGTTGACTTTGCCTGAAGATGGTGTAGACTTTGATGTCTATTGTGATGCTTCCAAGATGGGTTTGGGTTGCGTTCTTATGCAAAGTAGGAATGTGGTGGCTTATGCTTCGAGACAGTTCAGAGTTCATGAAGTGAACTATCCTACTCATGATTTGGAATTAGCCGCTGTTGTCCATGCTTTGAAAGTGTGGAGACACTACCTTATTGGAGTTCATTGTCGTACATTCACCGATCAAAAGTTTGAAGTACATATTTACTCAAAAAGTGTTGAATATGAGGCAAAGAAGATGGTTGGAATTGGTGAATGATTATGATTTTGAGTTATTGTACCATGAAGGGAAGGCTAATGTTGTTGCCGATGCTCTTAGTAGAAAAGCTTCTCATGCATTGAATGCTATGCGGGTATTACCCGATGATCTTTGTGCTGAGTTTCGAAGGTTGAAGTTGGAATTCGTGGAGCGTGGATTTGTTTATGTTGGTGCTATGACTGCTGAACCTATTTTTCTCCGTGAGATCCGCGAAAGCCAATTTGATGATCTTACCTACAAGTCTATTCAAGCCAAACTTCTTGAAGGTAAAGCTAAAGATTTCAAGTTTGATGATGAAGGTGTTCTTCGTTTCCATGGCCGTTTGTTTGTGCCTAATGCTCTTGATTTGAGAAAGCGAGTTCTTGATGAAGCTCACCTTTCCCCTTATTCTATTCACCCCGGAGGTGATAAGATGTACAAAGACTTGAAGCTACAATTTTGGTGGCCGAACTTGAAGGGTGATGTTGTGTCTTATGTTGGAAGATGTCTTACTTGCCAACAAGTGAAGATTGAACACAAGAGGCCCGGTGGATTGCTACAACTTTTGGATATTCCGCTATGGAAGTGGGAATCTATTTCCATGGATTTTGTTATGGCCTTGCCGAGGACCGTTGGAGGTAAAGATGCCGTTTGGGTTGTTGTTGATCGTTTGACCAAGTGTGATAGATTTATTCCGACCAAAGAAACTTGGAGCTTAGATCGTTTAGCGAAAGCTTATGTTTATGAGATTGTTAGATACCATGGTGTTCCCAAGGAGATTATATCCGACCGAGATCCGAGGTTTTGTTCGAGATTTCGGAAGGCTTTACAAGAAGTGGAGTGCAAACTACTATTACTTGTGAGTTAAAGGGAAATTTAGTTAAGTCTACTTAAACTGAAAACAACTCAAATAGAAATGGAGGCTGTTTTAGAGAGAGTGACTTATATCAGCTGAAATTTAAAGGATATGACTTAGAGAAGCTCCCCTACAGCAAAGCACAAGAGAAGGGACTCAAAGACTAGTTTAGAGACAGGTTTCAAGTGTTACAGCAAAGCACAAACACTCCAAACTTAGCCTCAACAGCAAGCAAGCTAATCACAGCAAAGCACAGATTTGACTTGACTTACAAAGCAAGACACTGATCAAACACCTTGTAGATGTATCAGGCTTGACTCAAACTACAACCCTTAGCACAAGTTTGAAATATTTGAGGGATTTCTCAAAGTTAAATTCATTCATAAAGTCTGCCTTACAACAACATACAAGACCTCCTTATATAGGGAGGCTGATATCTTGTGAACCATTGGATGTATAGATCATCCAAGGGCCAGCTTAGGACTAAACTACTTCTACTGACACTAATTAAGAACCTCACAAGAGGACGAGTTTAACAACTAGCTAGTACAGACACAAAAGACACAAACAGACTGATGCAAAAAGCAATAAAGCAGTTTTTGTATTTTTCCTGAAATAGAACTCTGTTGTTCTTGTTGTCTTGCTGCTTTGCTCTGGGTGTTTTGTTGCTCCTTGGGACTCTCCACTCTTATTAGAACTTAGATAAACCTGCCTTGGATGAGGACAAGTTGACTTAGGCAAAAGGAAACCACATCTGAACATGTACTGCCTCTGCTATGCTGCTCACTGGACTCTAGCTTGGGGTGTCTGTTTCATGAGTTTTTGCTAGACTTCAAAAGGGTTTGTCCTGGGCAAACTTGTAGCTTAGAGGGTTGGCTTGATGGTAGGCCATGGTGGGGGTGGTTGGGATGCCCTGGTGTACCTCCTAGATGCAGGGTTTGTTGATTGGTCTGCCTGGTCCTGAATGGTTTTGTTTCTGTCTTGTGTGGGTAATGTGGGTTGTGTTGGGGCTTGGCATGGGTTGTTGAGCCCTGGACTGTCTTCCTCACTGGTGTAGCTTGGCCTGGCTTGGTCTTGGCTTGTCATAGCTTGTTGTTTGGACCTTGTAACTCGAGCATCCATCTGAGGGGTCCTTGGGGTCAGACTTGTCTTGTTTGTGACTTGATCATCAAGACCCCTTGGGTGAACTCCTGCTGCAGCCTCCCCAGGTTGAAAAGGGCTTGACCTCAAGCCTGTGTCTTCCTCTCCCTCAGAGTCTTCAAAGAAGGGACTAAGATCTCCAACATTGAATGTCCCATGGACTGCATACTCTCCTAGTAGATCAATTCTATAGGCATTAGGACCTATCTTCTCTATGACTTGAAAAGGACCATCTGCTCTTGGCTCTAGCTTGTTCTTTCTCTTGGAAGGGAACCTTTCTTTCCTTAGGTTGATCCATACTAAGTCTCCTGGTGCAAAGTCTTTCTTGGTCTTAGGAACCTTGGCATTCTTCTTGTATAGATCATTAGTTTTCTCAATCTGTTTTCTGACTGATTCATGGAGTTTTAGCATTTGTTCCACCCTCTTCTTGGCATCATAGTGGATCTCTGACCTGCACACATTAGACAAACTCAAAGGCATTAAGGGGTTAGTACCATAGACCACTTCAAAGGGGGAGTGGCCTGTGGCTGCTGATGGAGCTCTATTGAAAGCGAACTCTGCTTGAGCCAACTTCAAGTCCCAATCCTTGAGAGATTTGCTGACTATACACCTCAAGATCCTTCCCAAGGTCTTGTTGGTCACCTCAGTTTGGCCATCTGTTTGAGGATGATGGGAGGTACTAAACAACAACCTAGTGTTAAGCAGCTTCCACAATGTTCTCCAGAAATGGCTCATAAACTTTGTGTCTCTGTCAGACACAATAGTCCTTGGGACTCCATGTAACCTCACCACCTCATCAAGGTATAGCTCTGCTACACTCACAGCATCCTCAGTTTTCTTACAGGCAATGAAATGTGCCATCTTGCTGAACCTATCCACAACCACCATGATAGAATCTTTCCCTCTTGCTGTCCTAGGCAATGCTACTATGAAATCCATGCTTACATCTTCCCAAGGCCTACATGGAACTGGTAGGGGGGGTGTAAGGTCCTGCTTGAAAAGAACTCTTGGCCTTTTGACAAACTCCACACCTTCTGAGCACTATTTGGACTTCTCCCATCATCTTAGGCCAGTAGAATTGATCCTGTAGTATGTCCACAGTTTTATGAACCCCAAAGTGTCCTCCAATGCCACTTCTATGTACCTCCTTGATCAATGGACTCCTATAAGATCCTCTGGGAACACACAGCTTGTTTCCCTTGAACAAGAATCCATTTTGCAGAGTGTAGGGTGAATCAATGGTCCTTGTTCCCTCTTTCTGTGCTAACCAATCTTCTGCAAAGTCTGGATCTTCTTGATACATGTCCTTCATGAACTCAAAGCCAAGAACCCTTTGCTCCATGGTTGATAGCAGAGTGTACCTCCTAGACAATGCATCAGCCACCACATTTTGTTTGCCTTCTTTGTATTTGCTAGAAAAGGTGAATGACTGGAGGAACTCTACCCACTTAGCATGCCTATGACTGAGCTTATGTTGGCCTCCTATGTACTTCAATGCCTCATGATCAGAGTGTAAGACAAAAGGTTTGGGCTTCAGGTAATGACTCCAATGTCTCAGAGCTCTGATAAGAGCATAGAACTCTTTGTCATATGTAGAATAGTTCAGCTTAGCTCCACTTAGCTTCTCACTGAAATAAGCTACAGGTTTCTTCTCTTGGATAAGGACAGCTCCAATCCCTACTCCACTTGCATCACATTCAACCTCAAATAGGCTGTTAAAATCTGGCAACCTGAGGATAGGTGCACTGCACAAGAGTTTCTTCATGTGTTTGAAAGCTTCCAAAGCACTCTCAGTCCAGGTGAACTCTCCCTTCTTCATGCACTCAGTGAGGGGTGCTGCAATGGTGCTAAAATTCTTAATGAATCTTCTGTAGAAGGATGCTAAGCCATGGAATCCTCTTACTTCTGTAATACTCCTAGGGATAGGCCAAGACTGGACTGCAATGATCTTGTCTTGATCAACTGAAATGCCTCTACCAGATACCACATATCCTAGAAACTTGACTTCCTCAGTCATGAAGGTGCATTTCTCAAGCTTCCCAAAGAGCTTGCTCTCCTTAAGTATTTCAAACACAACCTCAAGATGCCTCAAATGATCATCCTTGCTCTTGTTGTAGATGAGGATATCATCAAAGTATACCACCACAAATCTCCCTAGGCAAGGCCTAAGCACTTCTGTCATTAATCTCATGAAGGTACTTGGGGCATTTGACAGGCCAAAGGGCATGACAAGCCACTCATAAAGGCCATGCTTTGTTTTGAAGGCTGTCTTCCACTCATCTCCTTCTCTGATCCTCAATTGATGGTAACCTTGCCTCAAATCAATCTTAGAAAAGAACCTTGAGCCACTCAGCTCATCCAACATGTCATCAAGCCTAGGTATAGGGAACCTATACTTGACTGTGATGTTGTTGATAGCCCTGCTATCTATGCACATCCTCCAAGTCCCATCCTTCTTAGGAACCAACAATGCAGGCACAGCACAAGGGCTTAATGACTCCCTTACAAACCCTTTACTCATCAACTCTCCAACTTGCTTCTGCAGCTCTTGTGTAGCCTTAGGATCACATCTATAGGCTGGTCTATTAGGTAGTACAGACCCTGGCACAAGGTCTATTTGGTGTTCAATTCCTCTTAAAGGGGGTAAGCCATCAGGAAGTTCCTCTGGGAACACTTCCTTGAACTGATCAATGAGGGGCTTAACTTCTGCAGGGATTACCTTAGACTCCTCTTCCTGAACTTCTTTTGATAGCAGTATTAATATAGGTTGCTCTTCACTACACTCTTTGACCATTGCTGACTCAGACAGAAACACAACTCCACTAAAATCTTCAGCCATACTTGGACTCCCATAGCTCTTCTGATGTGGTGGTAAGGGGGCTAATGTCACCTTCCTGCTCCCATGCTTGAAGGAATAGGTGTTGCTTCTTCCTTGGTGTATGGAGCTTTTATCAAACTCCCATGGCCTTCCTAATAACAAGTGACAGCATCCATTGGAACCACATCACACAATACCTCATCTTTGTACACACTTCCAATGGAGAATGGGACCATACATTGCTTATCCACCTTAACCTCTGCTCCCTTACTCAGCCACCTCAACTTATAGGGGTGAGGGTGATCTTGAGTGCTCAACTTCAGCTTATCAACCATAGTAACAGAGGCCACATTGGTACAACTACCTCCATCTATAATAAGGTTACAAACCCTCCCTTGTATGGTACATCTGCTCCTGAAAATGAGGGACCTTTGATCCTCCTCCAAAGGTATCTGTTGTGAATGCATTACTCTCCATAGGACTAAGCTGTGGCCTGTGTCAGGGAGTGCCACTATTGCCTCCTGACTAGATTCTTCTTCCTCACTCACCACTTCTTCAACCTCAGGCTCATCCCTCTCATACTCTACTAGACCTTCTTTCTTCCAAGCCTCAACCTCCATGATAGTTAAGGTCTTCTTAGAAGGGCAATCCTTCCTGAAATGTCCATAACCTTGACATTGAAACCTCCTAATTCTGTTCTCAGTTAATGAAGTGCTTGGCTTTTGACCCATGATGCCCTTTCCCTTGTCTAAGGTAGGTGGGGGTGTTGTCTTAGGGGTATCCATGGTTCTCAACCCACTATAAGGCCTGGTTTGAAAAGGTCTAACAGGTTTTGGTGTAACAGGCTTAGTCTTCCCTATCTTTTCAATTCTCAGGGATAAGTTGACCACATCATCAAATGACCACAGAGGTTGCATCTTAACCTTGTTAGCAATGTTCTTATCTAGACCGTCTTAGTACCTAGCAATCCTTTGCTCAGGTTTCTCATTTATATCACACTGTAAGGTGAGTTGTTCAAACTCTCTCAGATAAGATTCAACAGGTTTGTCTCCTTGTTTCAACTTAGACAATTTGATAAACAGATCCTGGGTGTAATCCTTAGCAACAAACTTGTCTAGTAGTTTCTTTTTCAGTTTAGTCCAAGACTTGATGGGTTCTTTCCCTTCCCTAGCCCTTAACCCTTTCATGGTTTCATACCAAAGGGAAGCATACCCTTTCAGTTTAAGGATGGCTACTTTAAAAGACTTAGAATCATTATATCCTTTGTACTCAAAGATCCTTTCTACTTCTCTTAACCATTCTAACAAATCATCAGGATTAAGACTACCAGAAAACTCAGGGATGTCTACCTTAAGATGCTTGTCTATGTGCCTGTGGATGGAAGCCCTGCTCCTTGTTGAGTCATCTGAGTCTGGATACTCTTCATCATCAGGTGGCCTTCCTCTGCCTCCTCCTTGGCCTCTT
This sequence comes from Heliosperma pusillum, assembly GCA_022085475.1. Taxonomy (NCBI): domain Eukaryota; kingdom Viridiplantae; phylum Streptophyta; class Magnoliopsida; order Caryophyllales; family Caryophyllaceae; genus Heliosperma; species Heliosperma pusillum. Next base: position 23,755 of record JAIUZE010023099.1, read on the forward strand.
CCACGTCCTCTACCTCTTCCTCCAGCAAGCAAATGGTTGCCTATTACCTGGTCCAGGGTTCTGGTTAGGGTGGTTACAATCCCAGCCAGATCCTCCATCCTTGCTTCTACTCCTGCCAGTCTCTCTTCACTCATTGGGCTATTTTTGTGTTTTTAAATGTAGTTAGGGAAAATGAACTCACTAAGACTCTCAACCAAAGCTCTGATAACCAATTTGGAGTGTAAACTACTATGACTTGTGAGTTTAAGGGAAATTTAGTTAAGTCTACTTAAACTGAAAACAACTCAAATAGAAATGGAGGCTGTTTAGAGAGAGTGACTTATATCAGCTGAAATTTCAAGGATATGACTTAGAGAAGCTCCCCTACAGCAAAGCACAAGAGAAGGGACTCAAAGACTAGTTTAGAGACAGGTTTCAAGTGTTACAGCAAAGCACAAACACTCCAAACTTAGCCTCAACAGCAAGCAAGCTAATCACAGCAAAGCACAGATTTGACTTGACTTACAAAGCAAGACACTGATCAGACACCTTGTAGATGTATCAGGCTTGACTCAAACTACAGCCCTTAGCACAAGTTTGAAAGATTTGAGGGATTTCTCAAAGTTAAATTCATTCATAAAGTCTGCCTTACAACAACATACAAGACCTCCTTATATAGGGAGGTTGATATCTTGTGAACCATTGGATGTATAGTCATCCAAGGGCCAGCTTAGGACTAAACTACTTCAACTGACACTAATTAAGAACCTCACAAGAGGACGAGTTTAACAACTAGCTAGTACAGACACAAAAGACACAAACAGACTGATGCAAAAAGCAATAAAGCAGTTTTTGTATTTTTCCTGAAATAGAACTCTGTTGTTCTTGTTGTCTTGCTGCTTTGCTCTGGGTGTTTTGTTGCTCCTTGGGACTCTCCACTCTTATTAGAACTTAGATAAACCTGCCTTGGATGAAGACAAGTTGACTTAGGCAAAAGGAAACCACATCTGAACATGTACTGCCTCTGCTATGCTGCTCACTGGACTCTAGCTTGGGGTGTCTGTTTCATGAGTTTTTGCTAGACTTCAAAAGGGTTTGTCCTGGGCAAACTTGTAGCTTAGAGGGTTGGCTTGATGGTAGGCCATGGTGGGGGTGGTTGGGATGCCCTGGTGTACCTCCTAGGTGCAGGGTTTGTTGATTGGTCTGCCTGGTCCTGAATGGGTTTGTTTCTGTCTTGTGTGGGTGATGTGGGTTGTGTTGGGGCTTGGCATGGGTTTTTGAGTCCTGGACTGTCTTCCTCACTGGTGTAGCTTGGCCTGGCTTGGTCTTGGCTTGTCATAGCTTATTGTTTGGACCTTGTAACTCGAGCCTCCATCTGAGGGGTCCTTGGGGTCAGACTTAACTTGTTTGTGACTTGATCATCAAGACCCCTTGGGTGAGCTCCTGCTGCAAGAAGTCATGGGTAGTAAATTGTTGATGAGTACCGCTTTTCATGCCGCTACCGATGGTCAGACCGAGAGGACTAATCAGACTTTAGAAGACTTGCTTAGGGCTTGTGCACTCGACTTCCAATCTAGTTGGGAAAAGAGTCTACCGTTGGTGGAGTTTTCTTTCAACAACAGTTATCATGCATCGATCAAGATGGCTTCTTATGAAGCTCTTTATGGAAGGAAATGTCAAAGTCCTATATGTTGGAATCAATTGAGTGATGTTCGTGACTTAGGCCCCGATGTTCTGGTTGAGACTATTGATAATGTGAAGGTCATTCGTGATAGAATGAAAGCCGCTCAAGATCGACAAAAGTCTTATGCCGATATCCGAAGAAGACCGCTAGAATTTGAGGTTGGAGATAAGGTGTTCTTGAAAGTATCTCCAATGAAGGGTGTTAAACGGTTTGGTGTTAAGGGTAAATTGAGTCTGAAATACATTGGACCCTTTGATATTGTGAAAAGGATTGGTGTCGTTGCTTACAAGTTGGATTTGCCCCTGAATTTGGCTAAGGTTCATGATGTATTCCATGTTTCTCAATTGAGAAAGTATGTTAGTGATCCAAGCCATGTCTTTCAAAAGGAAGTGCCCGAGCTTGAACCGAATTTATCCTTTGAAGAGAAGCTGATCCGCATCCTAGACCGCAAGGATAAAAAGTTGAGAAGTAAGGTGGTTCCTTTAGTGAAAATCTTGTGGAGATGTGCTAATGTCGAAGAAGAGACTTGGGAAACGGAAGCTTCTATGCGTAGTAAATATCCAAGCCTATTCGATTAAGGTATCTTTCTTTCGCTCAAGTTTCGAGGGCGAAACTTTTTAAAAGGTGGGGTGATTGTAACACCCGCAAATGTACCCTATTTTTATAGTAAAAATATTTTACGGATACTTTTCAGCGAAATTTAGTTTTAGTTTAGAATTAAATTTCCCGTGTCGAATTTAGAATTTCCGAGTTCGTATTTGGATTTTTCGCGAGATTTCAAGTGAATCACGTCTTAAGACGTCATTGACTTTTCCCTTGACTTTTTCCACTTACTCCATCTCATACTCCCTCATAACCCTAGCTTCCTCACAACTCAACATCTCCTTCTTCCTCACCAAGAAACCCCAAAACCTAGCTTCCATTTTTTATCCACCTTAGAATCGTCATAACTCTTTCAATTCTCGCTCAAATTCACGTAAGTTCGTCTCATTCTTTCCCTCTCATCTTCCTCTATCCATATTGGTAATACAATTACCGTCTTTCTCGCTTTTCAATTTATCCGTCTTTCTCAAGGGTGAATTATATTCAACTTTTATAATCTATTTGTAGGTGGTTACCTCCAAGATCCCGACAAAGACTACTTCTTGATTGAAGAGGACATTGACGCGGAGTAAAGACGCAAAAAGGTAACGGTGAAGGGTTACTCGATATCATTTACGTGTTTTACGTGTTTTCTATGTTAGAAATTGTATTTAGAATATGATTAGTAAGCTTAGAAATTGTGTTGTTGGTAATGGATGTTGTAAGTTGAGAATTTATATGAGAATTGATGATTTAAGATGATAGATGATTGTTGTTAAATGTTGATCCTTAGTGAAATGGTGAATTTCGTGTGATGTTGACCCCAGCCGGCCGACTGGCAGCCGGTCAGCTGACCAGCTGGGGCAGTGGCTGTATATTGTTGTTGTTACGTGAAGTTTATGCATGAGTTAGGTCTCAGCCGGCTGACCGGCAGCCGGTCAGCCGACCGGCTGAGACACTGCTGCCTTTTCCTTGGTTTTTTTTTCTTATGCCTTTGGTCCCAGCCGGGTAGCCGGCAGCCGGTCCACCTGACCGGCTGGGACACACTGCTCTTTCATTGGATTTTTGGTATGACTTATAGTACCAGCCAGGTGGCCGGCAGCCAGTCCACCTGACCAGCTGGCACATGCTGGACTTTCCTTGTAATTTTTGTTTACGATTTCATTTATAATATTTACAATAGTTCATCTATCGTATAAATTTACTGAATGACTGTAATTATTAATGTTTTGAATATATGATATTTCATTCGCTTGTATCGCATGTTTTGTGACGGTTTTTTGTATATTCTACTTTGAGTCGGTGTTTACAAATGTTACGGTTTGAGCACTAATTTTCTATGTGCTTTGAACTCTCATTCCCTTGGCTACCTCCACGTTCGTAAGGCTGGAATGTCGGAACGGGGATGTATCCTTACTGCTTAATTGCCTTTGTTAGTGGGCATACGACGACGTTGTTGGGAGGCGAACGCTTTGCGTTGATCGAACCGGCCGTCAAATGTTGTGTACTTGCGAGGTGGTTTCATTTGCATGTAGCGTACCACTTGTTATGAGGCTTGTGCTCTTTTCCGCCTCTTTCGTGAATATCGACCGAATTTGGGGTACTCGGCGTCTATGATTGACCGAGTCTTGGATGCGAAATGTCATCGCATGTCGAATCGGAAAACGTTTATTCCGAGAGTCTGGCCAGGTTTAGACTAGGACCGGATATTTATATCGTCGTGCTACCAGGAGGAAATTAGTCTACATATACGAAATGTAGCATCGTGTAAGCGTTCAGGGAAATGTTGTATCCCGTGGATGCCTTTTAATCATACTTGCCATGTACACGGTGCTAGTGCGTTTCATTTACCGTGAGAGATGTCGACAATGTAATGGTATGTCTGGATGGATGATTATATGATTGATTATTCATGATCCTTGGATGACTTGGCATGGTTTGTTTGTCGAGTCTCAATCTTATCAAACTTATACCGCTAACGGTGAGATGTAAGCCCTAGTGAGCGTATTCGGTTGCCTAAGAGTGTCTTCCCGAGTCTTTGTATAACATGATGGATTCGGATTTGTATTCCATATGCTCTTATCATTATATATTGAATTGCCTATCTATCCTTATCGTATTTCACATGTATATCTATATATGCATGCTTCTACTTTTGTATTTCCTTTTATTTACGTTTAATGTGATATGGCTGGGAGAACCCGGAATTACTCCCCACTTATTGTGGCGTTCATGTTTTTCATGGATGAACAGGTTGCTTGATTGGATGGCATTTTGCTTGGTATTTTGGGTTCGGGTGTGAGCTAGCTGGCGTTGTCCCTGGATGAAACACCTCTAGACGTTCATTAGCTAGATGCTAAATAACTTTGTCTTTTGTTAACATTTTGAGAGACTACGTCTCTTGTAGTATTTTGTATTTGGTTTGTAATATTTGACACTCCTCGTATTTTCTATTTGCATGTTAAAATGTTTTAAAAACACCGTATTTCCGCTAATTAAATCACATGCTTGTATGTTTTATTTCCGCATTCGCGAGGGTTGTCACATGTCCTAATTGGTATCAGAGCTATAACGCTCCCGACGCACATTCGTGCACCCCAACCTTAAATTACTTGACCAATGACTAATGAATGAGAGATGGATAGACTTAAGGACATAAGGTGGTAGTTTTTAGTGTACTTGATTTTTGTTAGGTTCTTACTTGTTTGTTGATTCTGTTGATTGATGTTTTCCTTCTTGTATCTACCATCTTAAAGTGGACCATATGTTACCTAATAGAAGTATCCTCTACTGAAGATTGAAGATTGACAAGCCTAATTGAAGGGTGTTTCAATATCATCCATGAATTCTCTTTTCTATGGTGTACCTTGCTCTCTTCCCTCTATCTTGATTCTTCTTCCCTTTCAGTTAATTCTCTCCTTGAAAATTTCTCTTGCTACTTTTCTCAACCTTACCTTTTGTATCCTTAACTTGCCCTTGTAACTTTTTTTGTGGATGTCTTCCCCTTTATTTGTGGTGTAATTGCTTTGGGTGAGTGAATTTTGAGACTTTGAGGAATGTTGTGTAGATTTCAGTTTCACCCTATAATGGTGAATGATGGAGTCATAGGAGAGTGTAGGGTGTTATGCTTTGGATATTTTGATTCCAAAGAGACTTGCCATGGTGTGTGTGTGAATGATTCATGTGAATTGAGGATGCGATGTTGATTGAGCGAGTCGCCTAAGACCTTTGAGCTTGTTGGTGACTTAATCTTTTGAACTTGGGAGTTTGGTAATATTAGAGTATCTTGAGAATCATTCCTAGTTTAGAGCTAGTTGTTAGAAATGAGAATATTTGGATGATACATTGTAACACCCGGAAATGTACCCTATTTTTCTAGTAGAAATATTTTACGAAATCGTTTCAGTAATTTTAAGTTTTAATTTATAATTTTAAGTTCCGAGTCGAATTTAGAATTTCCGAGTTCGTATTTGGAATTTCTGCGAGATTCCATGAAAATCCCGTCTTAAGGCGAGTTTGACTTTTCTTGACTTTTGAGTCGGGTTTGAGTTTCTTGACTTTATAACCGTCTTTGACTTTTCCTACACAACTCACACTACTCCCTCCCTTAACCTAATATTTCATTTCAACACAAAATCAAACACACTTTTCTTCCTCTCTAAGAAATCAACTTTCCCTCTTTGAATTCGATTTTGGAATTCGCGTATCTTCTTCGTTACTTGATAGAATTTCCGTAAGTTCGTCTTATTATTCTTCCCGTATCTTCCTCTATCCGTATTGATAATAAAATTATCGTCTTTCTCGCTTTTTAAGCATTCCGTCTTTCTCAAGATGAACTTTATTCATCTTTTTACGATCTATTTGTAGGTTGCGACCTCCAAGATCCCGACAAAGACTATTTCCTTATAGAAGAGGAGCTTGACGATCATTAGAGACGCATAGAAGGTAACGGTGAAGGGTTACTCGATATCACTTACGTGTTTTACATGTTTATATGCTAGAAAATCGTATTAGATTACGATTAGGAAGATTAGGATTCATGCTATGATTAATGAATGATGTTATATGATGAATATTGATGATGTATAATGATTGTTGATGATTATTTGAAGTATATATGAGAATTGGATTGATTTGGTTAAGTGAGCAAAGCTCACGGGTGAACAGGTGCTCCCAGCCGGTCGACCGGCCGCCGGTCTGACCACCGGCTGGGAACACATCAGTAACTCCTTTGGAAATTTGGGTTTTTGCATGATATGGTGCTCCAGGCCGGCCCACCGGCCGCCGGT